>PVHY01002250.1:0-131648 GCA_004024945.1 Uropsilus gracilis | reverse complement strand
AAGTTGATGTTCAGTTGTTTGTTGTTTGGCCCGTTGGTCTCTTCCGATATCTGGTAAATGTGGTTTGGGGTTTTTTTTTGCATATATATGTATATTTACATTTATATTACATTAGTCCATTATTGTGTACTGTGGGGCTTCCTCTCTCGCTCCATGGTTCAGTCCCATTGGTTGTTTTCATTCTTTCTTGTTTGTTTTCCCTATATCCATCATATGAGACCATCCTGTACTTCTCTTTTTCTTTTTGACTTATTTCTGCTAATATGAGTCTTTCTAGTTCCATCCAGGTTGCTGCAAATGACATGTGTTTGTCCTCCTTGATGGATGTGTAGTATTCCATCATGTATATGTACCACAATTTTTTTAGCCAATCATCTATTTTGGGGCATTTGGTTTGTTTCCAATTCTTGGCAATTGTAAACAGGGCTGCAATGAACATGCGTGTACATGTGTCCATTTGAATTAATGTCTTCATGTCCTCTGGGTAGATTCCTAGTAGTGGGATTGCTGGGTCAAATGGTAAGTCCACTTTCAATTGTTTGAGGGTCCTCCACACAGTCTTCCACAGTGGCTGGACCAGTTTGCACTTCCACCAGCAGTGACATATACACTATCTTAATCAGAATTTCTCTTAAGTTTCATGGATATCACTGGAAAGGATAAGAGGTTCACTACGTTCACAGTAACCAGTCAAACACCCCAAGGTAATTCAGGTCCCCAATTGCAGCTGTTTACTCAAAACAGCAAATCCAAAACCATCTCCAGAAAGTGAAAAAAAATACTCAGAAATAACTTCAGATGTTTTTCAAAAGTAAAGCAGAAGATGAAAAATGTGTGTGCTTGCAAAATGGAGAAGAAAGATGAGTCTCCATTGTCAGTAATATATTTCTGTCAAACAATGCTGTCATTTAAGAAATACGGAAATAATGGAAGGCATCATTCATTAACAGTGTGGCACATGGAAACTTTTCAATTCAGCTTTGGATAGACCTGTGGTGCCTTATAGGATGCTCAACACATTGAGAGAGCTAGGTCTTCTCTAAAAAGCACTTCCAAAGAGAAAGCAGCTAGCACATTGGTTACCAAGGCTGAACAAGAGATGATGTAAATGCTGTAGACTTTTAAAGGCAAAAGAACTTCTACTTCTAAAGGCAAAAGAACCCATTAAGTGATAGAGGATTACAGACTCCAAAACTATGGACTTTTGTTCTGTTCAAAAAGACCATGAAATTATCCAGTGCCTACAAGGTTCCTATCAAGATAGTCTTACTTTTTTAAATGCTAATGCAAAGGTTGGGGGGGGGGGATATTTCTTTTTACATTAGACAGAAATCTCTTTCCATATAATTAAAATTTACTGACCCTACGATTTCTCGAGTAGTTAAAATAAGTACTAACATGATGGATCTTCAAAAATGAAGACAGTTCTCAGTCCCTTTCCATAACTACTTTTCTCCAGCTTCTCCAAGGTCCCTTTTCAAAGTCAGATGGCAAAATCAAAATCCTAGGAATTGTGTTTTGATGTCAAACTTCAGTATTGCTAAGACTTACCTGTAATATTGGTTAAAGAGGAAGAATGTTAGTCCCAGCACCCTAAATCCCTGTCCTGATGAATAGGAATGTCTCGAATGAACCCTGAATCAGAATGTTTGGGGTCTCCTTTCAGATGCAGATGGCTGAACTCCCCAACTGGTGAAACTGTGCTTGTAGGTATTTGACACATACAGAGTGATAGTATAAACTGGACATGGTACTGGAAATACCCTCCTACTAATTCAGGGCTCAATGAAACCATTACCTTTTCTGATCTGGACACATGTGCTTATTTCCAGGCTCATCTCTTCTAACAGCATATTTTCTAAGTTCTGTCCTTTGACAGTATAACATAAGGCATGTTCATTTCAATGACTATGTACATATGCTTGATAAGTAACCAAAACCAGAACTGTAAAAGGTGGTTTTTGTTTGTTTGTTTTTGTTTGCTTGTTTTTGAGACTAGATCTTGCTATGTGGCCTGGGGTTGTCCCGATCCTGCAGACTCCAGTAATCCCCAGCCTCAGCCTCCCAGGTAGCTGGGATTACAGGCACCCACCACCATGCCCAGCTGCTTTTTCAAGACCAGGTCTTGCTGTTACCTGGGGTAGTCTCAAACCCGCGAACTCAAGCAATCCCTGGCCTCTTGCCTCTCAGTGCTTGTATTACAGGTGTGGGCCACCATGCCCAGGTTTTTGCTTTTTGTGTTTTGTGGGTTTTTTTTTTATTATGGAAGCAGATACAATTGAAAACAACCCTTCAGGTTCTTACCATAGTCCAGCAATGAGGAAAAATACAACAGCCTGAGAATATTCTCACACTCTGACATCTTTGTAGCTGCAATTATTCTTTATTACTATGATACTCTCTAAAAAACTACTTGCCATTTTAAAACAATCATTTTATATGTCTATTCTTATCTTTGTCAATATTCGTCATACCTCCACTTCAATGTCACAGGTTCTGTAAACAATTAAAAGATCCCCTTCTGGGAAAAATGAAGCACCGAACAGACGCTACTCAGCTGCTGAGGTTAAGTGGCAGGAGACATAGCGTCCTCCCCTGCAGAGTAATGACGTAGGAAATAGAAACTCCAGGCTCAGATATGAGTCAGAAACAAGGCACGAAGCAATGCCTGGCCAGAATTTGATATGCCTAACAGTATTGAGCCCTCGAAAGGACAAGTGTCAATATCAGATTCAGGCATGACAATTAGGAAGACACATTTGTCCCTGATCTAAGCAGAAAAACTTTGGAAGAAACTAATCCAAAAGCAAGACTGATCCAAAGGCTCATAAAGAATAATATTTATGGAAAAAATAATACATAATAACTATAAACACTAAAAATACAGTTCAGAAAGATCCCATGTAACTACCAACCAGTTTCTTCCAGCGTTGACAATTTTCACAACTCTAGTACAATATCAACATCAAGAAACCAATATTGATATAGTTCACAGATTTTATTCATATTTCACCTACTTTATACTTGTGTTTCTGTGTTTGTAGAATACTATGTAGTTTTATTGCATATGTAGATTCATATATATGATATATCATCATATTGTTATAACATATTGTCATGAAAATATAATCATGCCTTAAATACCATAGTAGGGTGCTTTACTTCTTAAATTTCCATATTGTTGATAAAGTTATTGTAGTGTTGTAATGAAGTTCATCCTCATTATTAAGCAAACAATCTATAACAATTTAAAACATTTTTCCCTTTAGCTCTGCAAAGTTTTTCAGTTAATAATATTCAACTTCAAAGAATTTTAAGTGAGGCATTCTCATAAGCTGCTTTTGAGAGTCAAAATCAGCATATCCACTCGAAAAATAAATACACATCAATAACTTTTAAATGTTTTATATGCTCTGATCTAATAAGCCCCCTTCTAGAAACACAAAAAGGAAAAGTTTATTTATTTTGTGTTAGGTGTTCATATGCAAATTTTTAAATAGCCTAAATTTAAGAAAATAAGGGGTTAGCTGAATAAGTAAGACTCATTGAAGCAATGCTATATTACTATTAAAAGAGGCATTTCCCAGGATTAGTACCTGAATCTCCATAATAATATATTAAGTAGAAATAGAAACCACAGCTCATAACTCACATTTGTTTTGTTGAGGCATATACTTTAAATGTTCTCAACTTTTGCTGTTAGAAAATAAGGTAAGTGCACCTTTTCCTATCCTTCCTGCTAAGTACAACAAAAATTCCTACATTTTTGTATAAAAAAAAAGCATAGGAATAATCAGAAAATAGAAGGAAAGAAAAAAAGCAGCATGGCTTGGGACCCAAGAAAGCTATAATTAGAGTACCTGGGTTTTTCTGTTCACTTCACGTATCCCAGGCTTGGAGCTAAGGAGCTAGTCACCCAGTAAACACAAACAAGTGCAGATTTTTAAAAGCCCCAACAAAAGCCTGCTATCTCTAGCCAAAGAACTAGGAAATGAGGTGCCAAGCAAGACAAAACATTTTTTAGACAGTAACTGTCTACTCCCAGCAAATAACTACAGAAAAGGAAACAGTGGCTCCTATACCCTAAGGTAACAAAAGCTAAAGGGGGGCCCAGCCCTCCACCCTCACTAGGTTATAAAGCACCCAGCACTCCTGCCAGGATTATGTCTTATAAGGCCAAGTTGTGAGCCCAGTCTTTCATCCCCATGAGTCAATAAAAGGCCCTCTAGGCACTGAGAGTGGAGAACTAGTGGGAACTTAGACTCCTTCTCCACTTGCTGGTCACTATCAAAGGCTACTGATGAGCCAGGATCTTTGCCACTGCTGGGCAGTGATGAATTCAGTCTCCCCTCCTGGTGTCTGATGGGGCTGTGTAAGAACCAGTGACTAGGCCTTGGAGGTTTATAAAGGAGGCAGACTTCCCATACCTGACCAGCAATAAAAATTAACCTCTTCCTTGAGAGTCAACAAATACTAAGTGAAAAACCTTCCCTCTCCATCCGGTAGTAACAGACTTTGCCTCCTTTTCCCAGCTGGAGCAGGGTTCCTTGAAGTCCACTAATATGAAAGTTCAAACAAGACCCACAGTCTTATGACACAGTATTACCTTGAAAGTCCCAATTTTAATAGATGATCACTTGTCATACCAAGAAGCAGGAAGGTATTGAATTGAATAGATTAATAGATTCTAACATGGAGATAACATAGATGACAGAAATACCTGACAAACTGCTTCAATGAGCAAAAATGAACACACTTGAAATAAATGAAAAAAAAAAAAAAAACGGAAAGCCTCCGCAAAGAAATAGAGGATATAAAGAAGAGCAAAATGCACATTCTACAATTGAAAACACAATAATCAAAATTTTAAAAACTCAGAGGGTGAGCTCAAAATAGTGAAATAGAAGGTTGAATAGCAGAAATTAATCAATCTGAACAGCCAGAGATACTTTTTTTTTTTATAGCACTACACATGGAAACATGGAAAAATCTCAGGTTGAAAGATACTGGAAAAAAATTAATGAGACAGAACTAGTTCTTTGAAAAGCTCAATAAAACACACAACTCTAGCTACTGATATAAGCAATAAAAGTGGGGATATCAATATAGACTGTAAAAAATAATAAGGGAATTCTACGAATAACTGCACACACAACAAACACTGACAGCTTAGAGTAACAGGAACATTTCCTCAAAATCACAAACTACTATAACTCACCCAAAGTATCAGAATTTCACCAAGCTAGTTACATTAAGAATCCTGGCAATAGGTTAATCGAAGTATTAAAATGATAACTTCTGGATTCTAGTAAGTGAAATAAGTCAGAAGGAGAAAGGTAAATCCAGATGGTATCGTACTGAGAAACTAATCAAAGGGACAGATAGACCCAAACTTAAAAACTAACTCTGGAAAATCACTATAGAACTAAGAACTTCTAGAATGGAAAGGAAGAGGGATGAAACCCTGAAGAGGAGGAAGCGTGAAGGAATAAGGTGGTGGACCAAGGATGCTTTGGTAGTTGATGCACATGCTAGTAACACCTGCACAGGGAAAGGGATGCCATACAACCAACACACAGTGTAAACCAACATTACTTTTATATTAAAAAAAATTTTTTAATGATACTTTCTTTTCATTTTATCTTTTTAAATAAGACATAACTATTTTTTTCTAACCCATGTAGCCTATTCATCCCTAGGTTCACTTTAAGTACTGGTTCAAAATACCAATTATGGGACTCAAATCCAGGTTCACTTTATCCAAATCACTGAAGGTGGAGTCAAAGACAATGCACAGATAGTGAGTGCACACAGGAGCTGCCTACACTGACTTTAAGAAGCCAGGAAGCCCAAAGAACTTGTTCATTTCTTGTTGAACATTTCTTTTTATTCTTCACTCTTATTCTATCTTTTGTTACCATGATGTGAGTTAAAGGTAATTACCACATCTGGAGGACTTTCAGCTTTCTCTATAATGCAAGGATGATGTGATACTATGGAAAATAAAAACAAATGTGAAAAAATGGCCACATTAGTGAAAAGGGAGCATGAAATGTCTCATTTCAGCATCCTTTCTTGGGCTGTCTGTTGACTTCAATTTAGGCTCCTGGTTAAACGTGTTAACTGCAATCAGTTGGAGTATCACTTGCTATCACAGCTCCAGGGAGCTCTAGTCCTGCTGGTGTTGTAAATCAGTTGTGTGTGTCCCTGCCAGATGGTTGAGATGATGGAAGGATTCCCACAGACATCAAAGAGAGTTTCGTGCACCAGATATCAAAACTTTAAGATGGTTTTATAAAGCAGGTGATAACAGAAGTAGAAGTGAAACTTCTCAGGTGCTCCCATATTCCACATGGACTGCTATAAACTACTAAACCACTGGTGAGGGGTTGGGGAGAGGTGAGGATACTAAGCATGAGACATCTTTTCATTTTCATGGGGATTTGCTATCTACCTGGAAACCAGGCTTTGACTATGAAACATCCCCAAATCATTTTCTAGGTGTTCACAGCAATGCCAGGAAAAGTGGGGAAAGTGAGGATATTTTTTTCAGAAATATGTCCCCCCAGTTCTGGACAGTTTGAGGTTCGTTCAGTCTTATAAATATAATTTTCAAAATATGCCAGAACCTCAAGTATTGTGGATTCTGGAAGTTCCACAAAGAAAATCAATAGAAAAGGAATGATTCCATTTGGTCAGAATAGAAGTTTTGTTGCCAAGCACTTTGATGAATATACTGTCACTGATAATTATAGGAGTTTTTGAAAAACAAGACTGAAATCTATGTATTCTTGTACTTCCTTTTCTCACTTCTTAGTCAAATTCAAACAAGTCAATTCTCAAACTGGGAAAACTTAAGCAAACAGACATAAACCATCTTAATTTTCTTTTTTCTATGTATGTATTGCCTATATTAGCTTTCCTTGAAAAGCAGTAAGACATAATGGTCAAAAACATGAAATCTAAAATCAGACCTGCCTAGCTATCTAAGCACCAGCTGTGTGATCTTGAGCAGCTATTTCATCTCTCTGTGCCTCAATTTTTTCATCTGTAAAATGGGCCTATTAATGCATACCTCACAGAGTCCTTGTAGGAAGACTAACAGTTAAATAGTCTGAAAGCCCTCATACAAGTGCTTGGCACATAATAGGTTTATCTCAGTATTTGCTCTCATTATTTTAGTCTTAGAGAATAAAGAATTCTCCTTTTAGAAAGAAGCTCTATACCTGTGTCCCTAATGTCATCTTGTCATCTCCAACAAGAGCCAATTAGATCTATCAGTGTCTTCTATCTACAGTGTCTCCCTCTACCCAGCCCTCGCAAATGTGGGGAACCTAGGAGAGGGTTCACAGAGGAAGAAGCCAGAGTTGGTCTTGAAGGCTGAAAAGCGATATGCTCAATGGAAAGAAGGTAGCAGGGAATCAGTGTGGGGCTGCAGGACAGGGTTTCAAGAAAAGGGAATAGCACCAGCAGAGAGCTTGGATATTGCATAGAGTGCTTGAGACCACAGAGTCATCACTGTATAGGACACCTGGCATGAGGCCCTAAAGGTCAATTCCCAAAGCATGGTCACAACCTCAAAAGTCAGCAAAGCCAGGGAGGTAAATGAAATGAGTCAAGTAAGCTGGTTAAGAAAATCAGAAATGGAAGAATCTGAGCCTTCATTCCAGTCGAAAGGCAGAACCAGAAACAGGGACCAAAGTATAGGCAGTATATTTAAGAAGCTATTTCTAGGGGGAAAGAATGAAGACTGAGGAAACTCAAGCCAAGAGTGAATGTAAAACAGCCAGAGAACAGCTGCTCTATCTCACTGGGGCTTCTTGAGGTGCTAGGACTAAACCTCAGAATTATCCACTCATACATAAAGTGATAAGGGGAACCTACCCCCTTGGGTGTTACTGTCTCTTGTTTAAGATTGCAAATTTTAAGGAGGATATGTTAAAATGTGAAACTGACCTTAGAATTTCCTTTCAGAAAGATACAAGGGGGAAGGGAGAAGAAAACAGGTTTTTTCTTTGTAATGTGATAACTCAGGAGCTGTTCCTGGAAGGCAGGAAAACAGAAATGAGAAAATATATAGAGAGGGTTGGAACAAAGAAAAGTGGTATATTTTCCTCAGGGACTTTGGAGGATGGAGATGTGAACCATGTGAGCTTAGTCACGTGGCCAAGACCTGGAACCTGCAGTCTTTGGCTGGCCCAGGCTAGGAGTGTGTCTATTAAAGGAAGTTAAGGAGTTGGGGATTTGAACTCTGTGGTGGAGTGTTTTGCTGAGTTTGACTTGTGTCTGGGAGAGGCGGTGTGAAAGGCAGGCCTGAAAAGAAAGTGAATTTTGCTGGTTCTGGTTCCAGCACTATAGAGCTTTTTTCTACTACCTGGAGGAGGACAAGGAAAAGACAGCATGGAAGAGTTGGAGCATGCCAAAGGAGCACGCCAAAGGAAGATGTCTTCGAGAATGAGCACGTGGAGATGAACTCTGACTGACTGATGTTGGTGAGATGATCTGGACTAAGAGACTGGGGGGGGTTGGATAATCTGGAGAAAGGACTTTGGACAATGTTGAGAAAGGTTTAGGACAATGTTAAAGTAATCAGAGTTTTACATATATATGTTTCTTTTTGCAGTATTTAGTATTTATTACTTTGCTTAGTAATAAATTAGTCTGCACTCTGAGAGTCTTGCTTTGGCTTGGGATTTTGGTAAAAAGGCTGGGGATGGTGGAAAGAATCCACGGAAGTTTAAAAGAGGGTAAATTGAGGCAAACTAATTTAAAGTTTAAACTGTGTTTCTAAGTTTTTTCTTTTTTTAGATCTGGAGGGGGGAGATCTGAGAGAAGCTGGTAGCTGATTTTTACATACCAATAGTAGGTAAAGAGTAAAGATGCTGATTAACTGTTTTGAGTCTGCTTCCTAGGGAAAAGCAAGCAGAAGAGTTCTAAGTTCAAGTCAAAAAGTCTTTTTTTTTCTTTTCACCCAGTTTCAGTGTGAATTCTCAATTCTCATTACCTAAGGGTTCCCCCTAAGGTACACCTTCATACTTACAGGTTTGCACCTGAATCAGAAAGAATAGTGAATTCTTCCTCCCTCTCACCTAGTGCAGAAAGCAAGACTTGGGGTACAGTAGCCCCAGCGGTTCCCAGAGGGTTTTTGCAAAATGAAGTTTAGTTTGTGTCCCATCTGAAGAACAAGTAAATTCATCTGATGTGTACAGAAACGCTAGTCATTGTGACCAGAAGCCCACATTTCTGTGCTAAATCTCTTTGACCTTGGTTTTTTGACAACTATTTCTAACACTCCTGAAACACTGTAAGATCAGACAAAACATACCTGCAAGACACATTCAATGGGTGCTGCAGTTCTGTGACTTTTGTAAGGTGACTATGATTTTACTCTATGATGGAATAATTTCAACTTTAGGTAGTGGGGAGTCAGTGGAAGTTTAAGCAAATAAATTTCAAGCCCAGATTTTACTTGGAAGTATGTTGCCTCTTCAAATGCTTAGCTTTTAATCTTCAGCCCATCAGTTCATGAATTCCCAGTGGCAACCGCCTGCCACAAAGCAGTTAAGAGGCAGCACATAAATCTCTCCTGAAATCTGCACAGGGCAGTTTTCCTAACTGGTAGTGACTTTGCAAAGTCCTTGAGTCTAAAGATGAGTTCCTGTTTCCCTCCCCAGCTACCAAGTGATAAAATTGTGGCCACATGGAATGAAACATGAAATACTCATTCTCTTTCCTTGGACATGGCAGGAGAGCATGCTGCTGAAGTGAATAAAGGCATTAGGCAGCAGTAATTCTGGAAGTGGCCATCTGCAGTGCTTAATGAATATTTCCTGGGGCCTTTGTTGATGATGTGTTTTCATTGACTTGCTGCTGTCCAGCAAGCAGTAAGAGAGAATTCCTACAGAACAAAAGCCCTTAGTATTCCTATATGGGTAAGGAAAGGAACAGAGGAAGCATTGACTCACCTTCAGCACATGACTAGCCCCTAAACTGTCAACTCCATGTGGGAAGAAGGGCAATCTGAGTGCAAAAATGCAGGTATATCATTCTGCCCCAGATTTTGTCCTTACCATTTTATCCATCAAAATGAGATAAATAACTAAATTGTCACTGCTTGCCTTTTAAAATAAGATTCTGATAGGGTGGTGAACTCTTTAATTTGGATCATTTTTAATTCACTAAGAGTATATTTTGAACCTGTATGCTGGGTGAATAAACTCACAGCTAATATAACAAGCAAGGGATGAAAAAACTTCAGAGATGAGAAAACATGGAAAATAAGCACAATAACAGTGGGCTTAGAAATTCTTTTCCAGTAATATGAAATATTCCAATATTTCAATATGAAACAATGAACATGTCAGATCCATGGGATACAGGACTATAAGACTGATTATAGAGACAAACTACCTCAGAAATACAACCACTGTGATCTACAACGAAGGGAATGGAATTCCCCATTCAGAGATGCCTTCAGCATGATCAAAGGACCCTCCCACTTTAGGGGGTAAGGAAAGCCACAGAGATGAGCAGTGGGTTTGCCAGGGCCTATCTCCATCAAAAAAATGGAAGCACAAACTTTGGCCAGGAGAAACGCTCCCAATGCCAGCAACGAGAACTACAAAACAAAGGAGCAAAATATGACAGAAGACAGGTCAGAGCAGCCAATCAGAAAGAAGTAGGAGGCACTGAAAGAATACAATCTTGTGTGAACTGGTGGCCAGCAGCAAAAAGACACTTGGAAAACTAAGCACAGGCCACTGTGTCCCAGGAAACCACGTCCACACTGGACAAAAGGACATTGCTACAGGAAAGAAGAAAAAACCCAAGGGACTAAAAATTAAACAATAAATGGCAGTGAAAGAAGAGATGGAGAGACCAGAAGGGTGGGGTGGGGGAGGGGGGAAGAGCACCCCAAAGGCAAATGTAAACAAAACTTATTCAATAAAAATGTATATTTTTTTTTTTAAAAAGTTCCATCATATTATCTACTTGCTGACACTGTCCTATATGGAAAAGCTGGGAAAGCCTAGCCACACACATAATGCAGAGATGGCTTTTTGATCCATTCAAATTTTGCTATTATATTAAAATTATTATTAATATTAAAATACATAAGGAGCTTTCAAAATAACATTAAAATACCTAAGGAATTTTTAAAACTTTCTTTATACCCAGGCATGCCCTGGAGCAATTAAATCAGAATCTTTGGGGGTATGACCTATTCAAGGCTGTTTTTGGTGGTTTTAACATCCCAGGTGACTCTAATGTACAACTAAGTCAGCACTATTTAAACGTCATCCAGCCTATGAATCATGTGGGGATTTTGCATAAGGTTCTAATGCAACAGGTCTGGAAGAGGGCTGGGAGGCTGCATTTCTAGCAAGCTCCAAGGTGATGTAACATGAAAGCAAATCATTCCTAGAGTCTTTCATACATATATCTACAAAGATATATACAAAAATACTCACTGCAGTACTGTTTGTAAGAGGAAACATTGAAAATCACCTAAATAGTCACCAACAGGATGAATTACCTGTATGTTCACAAAATGACACTGTACACATTCAAAATAAATTGTTAAACATATCACAAAGCTTCAAAAATAGTAAAAAACAAGAATTTGCATATCATGTCATATTAATTTTGAAAATATAAATAACAACATATATTGTTTATGACTACACATAGTATTTATGTAACTATATATGTGGAAATAATAACTACCTAATTCAGAATTGTGAATTTTCCTGAGGGGGAAGAAAGGAGATTATACAGAGGGTTTCAACTAAACCTATACTGTTTTATTTCTTTTAATGTATCAAAATAAAATATAGTGAAATGTTAGATTTGAAAGCACCAGGGAACTCAATGATGAGAACATATACATCGATTTGGTTATCCTCTGTACTTTGCACATAAGAAATAATTTTCATTTAAGTTTTTAACTTATGTACACTTATATACACAACAGTACGATTCACAATAGCCCAAGAAGGAATGAGCCAAATGTCCATGGACAGATGAATAAACAACACATGGGCTATAAATGCGATGGAATACTATTCAATCTAAAGAGAAATTCTGACACGTTCCAAACAGATAAAACTTGGACACTATGGTAAATTAAATAAGGCAGCTACAAAAAATATAAATACATGATTCAATTTATATGGGGTACCTAGAGAGGTTCAGTTTAGAGACAGAAAACTGAATGGTGGTTGCCAGGCACTGGGAGAAAAGAAAGGGGAGTTACTGAATCCAGAACAGATTCTGGAGTTTCATTTTGGGAAGATGAAAAAAAGTTCATGATGAGGGCCCATGATGACAACATAATTACCTGATGCCACTGAATTGTGGACTTAGTATAAATTTGATGTCATGTATATTTCACATTTTTTAAGTTTTTAATTCCAAAATCATGACTATATATATATGTGTATATGTGTGTATAAATATATTCATTATGTTTATTTTCATGAGTAGAAGACCACTAAAAAAGTTTTGGAAAGCAGTCAAGAACGTGATTCATATGTTCAAAACAGAATGACTACCAAGGCGTACTGTCACCACAAAGAAAGTGGGTGAGGCCTATCACCATTCACACTGCTGAGGTTTTCTCAGGAAAAATACCTCAGAAACTGTGATCACCCCTGAGGAGTGAAATGAGGGAAGTGAGTAGTGATCTCAGGACTTACTTTAAAAAAAAAACTTTCTTTAAGCCAATTTTCTAAATTATCCACATTGGAATTTACTGTAATTCACCTCTAATAGCCCAATCCTGAAAAACTGAGTATCAGAGAGGTTTCAAGTGACAGGCCCAAGGGCACAGAGGTGACAGAACTTGGACCAGTTATCCTAGTATGTACTTTTCCTAAATGTTCGAAATAACTAAAAAAAAAAAAAAAGTTTCCTTCTATACTCTTATTTCATTGAAGCAGAAACACTCTTCCACAAAAATAAAGCATATTTGGGCAAACTTTAACATTCTAATGTTAAAATATTTAGTATTTTATAATTAGCAAGATTTCCATGTTTAGTAACATTTGTCTACACATAATTGTGCTTAACGTTTTCAAGTCTTCTTTAATGAACGATTTTCCTAGTTCTTTCCTTCCAGTGTAGGGTTTTTGTTAGCCATTATTTTAATTTAGTTTTCATGTTTGTTGCTCATGTACCCTAAACTGTGCAACTAATGAACTTGTACAGCAAAGACATCTTTAAAACATGGGGGGGAGAGGGGATCACACATATTTCCAGAGCTCTGCTTTCCCCACTATGCATACTTTAGCAGCTGAAGATATAAAGGAATGCACTTCATATCTCCTGAAGACCCGCCTGCCTTCGCCTTATTAAAGAATAAAAACTACTTTCTCCACTAGGTGGTTTTCAGAGATCTTACTTGAAAAGCAACGAACCAACCAGATTCAAACTGTTAACTGCAAGATTTTGAGAGTCCACAGGGTGGCACTAGATACCTTTGGTCAAACTCCACAACCTAGTAAGCAGAGCTAGAAAAGAGTGATAAGGAAGACCCTCTGGCATGAGCTGACTGAAAATTGAAGCTAATATGAAAGATGTCTTCCTTCATGCTGGAGGGACAGGTGCCAGTCAAAACACATTTTAAGTTCTAACTATATGTTAAAGGCACCCACAATGCCAAGCAAAAGTTGTAGATTGTCTGTTTCTTCCCATGCCAATCTCACACCTGTGCCTGTGGACAGGGTTCATTACAAGTTATTTGACCATCTTAAACACATATATACTCTTCCCTAAACACCTTTCCACCTACTTCACAAGCACCATCACACTCATACAAATATAAACCATGAAGGATATTTTTAAGTAATCTGGGGATAAGGACTTATAATTATCTCTTCTAATATTTGCACTTAACAATAATTATCTGTCCTCTTAATAAGTTATATATTTTCAGTTTCCCAAAGTTTGTGACTACATCACATGTTGGACTATAATTTGGTGAGTTAAATCTCCACTAAGATGCTAAAATCTTACAACTCATCTCAAAAAGACCTATTTCTGATTTTTACAATCTTATATCAATTTTCAGCAGATGAGAGTTCGCTGGAATTCTCATAAACAGACAAAGGGTAACTCCAACATATAATCTTGGATAAATCTTCCAACAAATAAGAAAAGCCTCAGAAATGCCTGGAAAAAAAAAGTTGAAAAGCATTAGTGGCTTAAGACTTTGTTATGCCCATTGTTCCAGTTTTCTTTTAAGCTGAAAATCTCTTGGAGATGATTTAATAGAAAGTGCTGGTGCTGTGACTATTTTACAACACTGAGATTCAATGCAATCTATTCATTTCATTCAGAAACATTTTTTTGTGTAGACACAAGAGTTTTTCCCACGACACTAAGTGTATGTGTCTTGCATTCTGATTAAACAAGCCATAGCAGCATCTTCCAGGCCTTAACATCTAGTTTCTAAAATGAGCACTTAAATTCAAAAGCACATTGCATACAACAAAAGAGTGCCTAAATGTCCACACCCCAATAATGTTGTATAGATGAGTATTTTTATGTTACACACCCAAAGATAAATGGGTTTATGCCTTTTAATTTATTTCCAGAAACAATGGCTAACCCCAACTTTTCCCAGAATTTGAAGGGTAGACAAAATATATTAATAAAACTGAGAAATGTCTCCCATTTCAGGTTAACTCTACTGACAGGAAGAAGGGATACTGTAGGCAGCTAGGTCAATCACAATGCAAGTGCAAAAACTGACAATAGTCTGCATGGATTCCAGGAGCCTATACAGACTGATAAATGGTACATCTACAGTCATCAACCACTGACATCAAAAATAATACCTCAGTGGTGACAATATACCCTCCTCCCATGATTTACAACTCAAAACTAAGCGATCTGCAGACAAGACTCAGAAATTGTTTTATTAAATTGAACACAAAATGCCTCTTAGAATAATGTCAAACCTTTATCAGAAATCAATACATCAGTGAAGATACACAGCCAAAATGAGCCATCAACATAAGCAATGTAAATTTTAAATAACTTTCAGATTTCTATATTCAATATGCTGTAGAAAATAAAACCAAAAGAGCAATTTCAATTTCACAATTCAGAGTTGATTGGTTTTAATCCCACAACACTTTTGTCATTTCTGTAGACCCATTACACAAATAGATTTCCAAAGCAGTGACTGGCACTTAGCCCCAACAGCACACACAGATGTTAAACCCCTTAGTGATATTTAGAGAAAATTCTAGAAACAATCCAAAATTCATATAGTTTTGGTTGGTGCTTTTTTTTTAAGCTATATTCTTTACCAGAGACACTGCTCTCATGAAATAGCAAAAGCAACATTAAAAGTTTGCCACACCATTAAATGAAGGGCTCTAAATAGTCTCCCTTGTAGTTCTATGACTTTATTTTCAAATTTCAAGCCACAACTGTACAAAAATACAATCATAATAGTGAAAACAAAATCAGTTTTGCTTCAGGATCTAGAGTGCACATTCAAGGAGGCAACTTATCCTAGCAGATACATGGAATGCATTAGAGCAGAATCTGACATCCTCCAGTAAAGCACTTCAAAGCAGACACATTACACCCAAACTAAACTCTAAGGTGAGCTGAAGATATCGCCAGTAAACACCAAATAATACAGAATCAACATGAAATTCTTATAAAACACCACACTGATTTACAAAACCACAGAAAGGTGCTCAAGTAGCAAAGGGCAAAACAATTGTCAGCCACTGTGCAAGAGTTTTATTCCTATAAATGCTGCTTTGTATGTGCTTTGCCCTAGATTATCCTTCAACTTGACACAAGGGGTTACTTTTCCTTAAAAAAATATATCATGTAGAGAATATACATAGAATCAGTGATATAGAACATTTTCACTAGTGAGGGGGTCACTTAAGCACTTACAGAGTTATGAATGAATAATGAGGATCATTTAAATACAAAAAAAATTGATAAAATTTGCATTACTTAACAGTGAAATGTTTTAGTGATTACATCGGCTTAATGAGGAACTATGACCATGAAAAAAAACCTTTAAGTTTAAAGACTGATGAAAGTCTAAGTGGTAAAAGTACACATTTTTATTGTAAGGGCCCCAAAGGTAGTGCCCCATTATTTTGAAAGCCTTTAATCTAACCAAACAAGCACAAGAATATGAATCAGGAACATTAAAGTTTCGGTTCTGACTTCTCCACTGAAGCTTCATGATCTGGATCAAGTCACTTAAATTCTTCAGGTTGTGTCCACAGAAAGTAGGCAAAAAAAAAAGGCATCCATCAAAACTTTTTCTAAACAGTACTAGAGTAAAGCTAAAGATAGCTACTAAGGCTCACAATTTCAACAACTCATTGTACAGTACAATCATTTATAATCCTGCTAATTACGGCTAGAGGAAACATGGGAAATCACAATCCTCAAGAACTTCAAAGGCCTTTGATCGATTAATGGTCTCAACTTCCTAGACCTTCTAGCGTTGTTTAAAATAGTTAATCACATGAGTTTAACTCTGTTCCTCTTTCTGGTAGAACAAGTCAAAGTGATGGAGGTGGTAACAGAAGAAAGCAGCAATAGATTGAAATGAGGTATAAGCTGATTTAATAAATGCCAATCAGTAACTTAGTGTTTTAAACAAGCTACATAATTCAGCAGAACTACATGACGAAAAAAAAAGAAAAAATTATATCATGGAACTTTAAAATGTATAGCAATTAAGCATTTTAAATGGCCAACACCAGGAAACTTCCATTTGAAAAGGAGCTGTCTTCCCTCCCTCAAAACACGTATGAAAACATAAGTTAGAAGTCTAAATCTCACAGGAAAAAAAATGTTTATTAACTGGCTCAGGTTATCAAGTTCATAGACTGCTTTTATAAAGATATTAATGTTTAACAAAAACTAAACTCTGGTTAATGACACCTAAATTGAAGTGTTTAAGGAAAATGTATTTTGTGAAAATTACATTGCAATATATGTCAAAAAAAATCTCAGTAGCTAGATAGAGGAATAGAGTGATGGACAGATACATAGTGATACAAATAAACTATAATGTTGGTGGCAGAATCTAGTGGACCATATAATGCAAAATTTTTTCAACAATGATGTACATTTTAAAATGTTCGTAATAAAATATGGAAATTGTTAATGTCTACACTAGAACAAAAGCCCAGGATATCTTCACTAGTGAATTCTAACCAATCCTTCATAATTGTTTTAAAGATGCAGAGTACTCAGGCAATTCAAGATTTTAAGTGAAGTAGAAAAACTTTTGCTGCAGTAAGTTTGAAACCTGACTTGTAAAGATGTAGAGATTTTCAATGTAGAGATGTGACATGATTAATGTTACACATGATCTTGTCAAACACTTCATTTGCAAATTCGTATTTCCTCTCTACAGAGCTTAACAATAACTGAAATAAAGTTTTCCCGAACACTAGTGTCAAGTTCTTCCCAATCCACCACACTACCATTCACTAAATATAAAAGTAACACAGATGAAGAGGAAAAATAATCTGTGACTCTTCCCAGTCTGGTATAACTGGATTCATCTTCAGAGTTCTAGTTCCTGATCAACAGTTATAAGGGTTTTATTCAAAATCAAATTAAGAGCACATTTAAAAAGAAAACAAATTTAGAATAAAGAATTCACACAGACCTTATCTATTTTATGGACTATGATCAATGGCAAAAATTCTATTACCGCTTCTCTCTCTGAAATTCTAAAACTTGCTAAAGGCACTCATATTTGGGGCACAAGGGAGACAAGGTCATGGGGGACCAAAAACCAGTATTTTTTTTTTGGTAACTATTCAAAAAGGGAGTTTACAAATGATCTCCCCATTCATAAAGGGAAGAAAAGTCAAACAGCAATCAGAAATGTCATATGGCCACAGCTATTTGTCCGTTCAGCCAGACTGGCAAAACTTGCTTACAATACTAAGGATCCACTGTCAAAAAAAAAAAAAAAAAAAAAACCACAACACTTTTTATTATGTGTGAAACTTGAGAATGGTTTTGTTGATTTTTTTTTTTAAATGCTGGTCAAGTAGAATTTTTTAAATCTACTCAAAAGTCTGCATTAAACTGTTGCCTACACTAACATATTTTTCTATTTCTAAAGCAACGATTGTCCCTACTACATGCCTCACCAAGTACACCAGTACTTCCAGTCCAAGTCCTGACATTGAGGTAACAAAAAAGATAAGGTTCCAAATCCACCATTCCTAGGCATCGCTGAAGAGGATACTATGCCAAAAATTACATATCTCTCCTAACATTATAAGACTCATTTTATACAGATCATGAGACAGTCCTCAAATTCTCACATTTGTGGGACCAGTCAATTCAGGTGTAAGAGAATCATAAATCCTGCAGTTAATCTTTAGGATCTATCTACAGAGGAAGATTTATATATATCATGTATATATATGTATATGTACACACACACACACATTTCCCTTTTATCTTTGTTCAATGAACAAAAAAATAACTATACACCAGTTCTGTAGAACAGCTTTGTAAAATACGGTGGAAGATCTCACACTTCTTTTCAACTGTTTAAGTCAGAGTGATACAGGATGATCTCAGATAGTCATGATTCTTCATTCAGTCTCAGGATTTCAGAAGTTTTAAATGATTCTCTAAGTTTACCAACTAATTAAAAGGGGAAATAGCAAGGAAGAAGCGGAAAAGAAACTTTTGAAATGAATGGTATAAAAAAAAAGTATTCGCCTAGCAGAATTCAGTGCCGTAAGAGACAAACAGACAAATGTATAAAAACAACATGCACATATTTACAACTTGCAGTACGATACCCAAAGATAAGAACAAAGCGGTTTCTGCTCAGTGTGGAGTCAAAAGGATTACACTACACACTCAGTTTAGTAGCTTAACCTTTTTCAAAAAAAAAAAAAACACTTCAAAGACATAGGCAATCTAATCTTTTAATAAGAAGATGGAATTGTTCTTTTACAATTTCTTGCTCTCAATATCTAATTATCTTCTAACATTGACTCTGAATGACAATTTACACAAAGACATCACAGAGAAAAGAGACGTGAATGCTATGAGTTCTTGCAGATGATTATTGCTGATGATTACTGAAATCTACTTAGTTTTTTTGACTAAAGGTTTCCCATAGTTTAGGCCTCTGTTCGTCCTCATATACAGCATGTAAAATGATATAACATGATTACTAGAGAGCACAGTGTGCAAATGCTAATGCACATTACAGAGCAGGACTGGACTTCACAAAATGAAATCAACAGAGATCACATATTGCCAACTGCAGCAGTAACAACAATCTTCTTAAACAGGGAAAAACCACTGTCTATATAAGAAACACATGAGTATGAGAAACTGCATCATGCACAGATGTATTTACATGAGTATTTCCTTTCCTACGACCTCTGTCACCCTTTGTTTCACCTATGAACACAGGAGACTATTGCAAGGTAACAAGTCCAGAACACAATCCACTGTCATAGATTTGTGATTTTTGGTTTTGGATGAGTATGTAACTTCTATAAATGAGCCTGGAAGTTATTTATTAACTTCCTAGAGTTTGAAAATTAAGGAATAAACTGAGTTATTGTAGGCAATATGGTATCTAAAGTGTCATATAAAACAAATACATATAGCTCCTTTTTAGTGCAAAGAAATACAGCAAGTAGGAAATAACACTATAAATCTAACTTTCTTCTCTAAAAGAAAATGCGTTTATGCATTCATAACATCCATTAAGGGCACTGGGAGACTGGAAACCTGAATATACAAGGCCCGGAAAAACATCAAGGCCTCAAGTCCACTGCTTTTTGTATATATAATGAAACTGTTAAAGAGGGTAAGAGGAGGAAATCATTCTTTTAATTTTATTTGTAGAGGAAAAAGTGAAAGTGGATGAGCACCACTTTTACAAAAGGTAAATTCTTATCCACAATCTTTAACTGTTATCCGAAATAAGAATTTATGAAATTTTCCATATTGCATCACATAAAACTATATAGAGATTTTTATGTGTGTATATGGATATAAGTACACATATATACATATATATGTACATATATACACACATTCAGGGGAAAAATGAGATTTTTAAATAATCATAGAATCAGTGGCCAGCACTATAATATTAAAATCTACCAAAAAATTATACTTAGCAGCAAAATGAACAACAGACCAGTAAGACAAGTTCTAATTACCCTAAATTAATCAACTGTACTTTATAGATGACTGCAGAAACATTTTCATCCTAAGAATAATAGGTTCAGGTAGACTCTCAAGAGAACATTATTTCATTCTTCTGTTCCTTGGAGAAAAAAAAATGAACTAAGCAAGTACTCTTCCAAAACTACTACATCAGTAGAAGAGAGTAACTTGACACTGAATCAGGCGTTAATAGTGAAACTGACTTTAAAATACAGGACTAAATTGACTTTAAAATACAAGACTATTCAAAAATTATTCTGAAATATTAAAGGGAAAGAATGACTATAATTTTTCTTCTGTATCACTTTATCTACAGAATTTTCAAGGAAAGACAGGTGTTTTATCTTTAATTAGTAATATAAGCCATCAAATGGGAATTGGCCACAGTGCAATTTAAATGACTTAATGAAAGTGGTCTTTCAAAAGAAATATGGATGAGCACCACTCTTATCCACATATATGTAGTAAATAGATAAAACAGAATTAATGAAAGTTCATAGAGTACTACATTTGTTAATCTAGAGATACATTCATTTTTAATTTTTACAACAAAAAAAAAATACTGTCATAATTTTTAGATCAAAATAATCTATATTTTATTACCTTCTCAGGAAAATGAATTATAATAAAGAATGAAACCAATGTCCATGTGTACTTCTACTCTAAATATTAAAATTTGATTAACTTTTTAAAATTCATCTATCTTTGAAACAGTAAGAAGTGGCATTTTGCAGGATAGTGAATAAACAACAATGACAGAGGGAAATGTTACAAAAAATGTTACAAAAAAAAATTAATATATCTAAAAAGTCTGCCCAAAAAAATTTGAAAGATTTGACTTTATGGTTGAGACTGAGAGATAAGTGCAAGTTATTATCATGATATAACTCTAAATTGAAAAATCAAAGCTATCTTTACATTTTCTAAAATCAGCTGGAAATATTTTTAGTCCTATTTATCATAACCTCACTGGATATCAAATATGGGACATGAAAAACCCACAACATAACTGGCACATGAAAATGAGTTTTCCAGAGGAGAGAATTCAACTGGGAAAGAAAAAGTAGAGGGAAAGGTAACCTTTAAATGTGTGAAATCATACCTAGAAATGAAGTTTTGCTATTCCAAAGTACCCAAGCACATTGGGGAAAATGTCAAAATCCACTAAAACCTGCCTTTTGATAATGGCAGAACATGATAAGGAGAAAATACATCCTCAGAAAGATCCTAGTGCCACTTATAATTGTGTGTCTTACTGATAAGTATTGATGGAGCTGGTTGTTCCAAAGAAGCCTCAGGAAACTGAAATCTCTGCTTATCTGTTTTTACTGTGATCTGATGTGAGAACTCAATGAAAGTCTTTATTTAACAATACATAAAACAAAAACTGTAAAAGAAAATGAAATTTAAATAGTTAAAGCTCTAAGCGTTCAGGCTACTAGTTGACCAGAACTCGCTGAAGATAAAAAGTTACTTCTCACAGGGTAGGTAGGTCCCATGCTCTAAGCAGCTCAACAAAACTGACCTGGAAAAGCATTATGACCAAAGAAGCATGTTCCTTCCCTTCCCCAGTTTTGACATCTCATGGTACCACTGCAGGTTACATGGATTATATTAAGCAGAGGAATGTACTCATATCAAAGGACCACAAAGCAGGACATACTGACAGAAGGCAAACAACAGGCAGACAAGCTGCTCTATCTGAATATGACAATCACTATACATAACCCAGATTCTCCATCTCATTCCTATACCGCTGTTCAGACACCTTGCTCTTATGTTGCTTGCTCTCTAAATGCTGCCGGAATTCCATCTCTTCGCCGGCCCCAACATTACACATTGAGCAGTAAAACTGGCCACTTGGAGTAACACACATGGCCAGATCACGTGGGATCCTCTGCCGAGAGCGGGGATTGAAGTAAGGACCTGCTAAAGCAAAAGAGAAAAGTAATGCATTCACTTCAAAATATTCACCATGTGAATGACAATCTGGTCACCTATTATTGTAATTTGCAAGTCTATATTCAAGTTATAAAATCCACAGAAATTTTAGCTTGAAATGAAGGTGAAATTAAGGAATTTTTTTTAAATGACAATTTTATATGGGCTTGCTCTAAAAAGTAACAATGATTCTTCCAACTACAGTCAGAAAGGTTACTGGAGAAATGATCTAGACTCCAAATAGTAAAGTTTTTAAAAAGCATAATTTAAAAAATACTTTAATTTTCAAGTATATCTATTATATTAAAAGCCTTATACTAGTTCTTCAATCCACAAATTCTAAGAATTACACTTGGAAAATACTGAGTTCTCCTAGAATTTTATCCACAAGAACATTAATTTATTAGTGTGTATAAAAGCCTAGAGGGATAGGAAAAGAGAAGGAGGAAGGAGAACACAAAAATACAATATAAAAATTATGATCACCACTGCAAAGGACAGGCAGCAGTCATTAAAATGTCATAGAAAACTCTTAATACATGAGAAAGTGGTCATCAATGTTAAGTCAAGCAAAAATATCAGAAAATATAATTGCATTTCTATTTTAAAGCAGTAATACATAAAGACATTGAATGTCCTACACAAAAATGTTGGGAAATTACTGATAATTTCATTCCCTTCTTCTCTACATAATTTCTTTAAGTTGGATTATTAGTTCATTAATTTTCAGCTTTTCTTTTCCACACTAAGATTTTAAGGTTTTACTCAAAATAATACTTAAACTGCATCCTACAAATTTTGATAAATTTTATTATTATTTAGTTCTAAGAATTTTTATAGAAAGCTATCTTATTCAACAAAAGTTATTTAGAAGTGTTTCAAAATTTCAAAAAATGTAAATTTTTTTTCTTCATATTTTCATTTTTGACATTTCATTTAATTGTGCTCTGGTCTAAGAACAAACTCTAAATTGCCTTCTGTCCTAACTTATTTTATCTAATATAAATATAGCTATCCCAGTTTCCTTCATTTCAGCAGTGTTTTGTTTTTGTTTTAGCTTTTTCCCTTTTTATTGTAAAATAAAGGTTCACTAGAAATTGCAAAAAATAAAGAGTGATCAAGTACATAGATTACCAAGCTTTCTCCCAGATGTGGCACAATAAAAAATAATCAGCAGAGTGTCCTGATCTGATATTATAACCTTTGTCTTTTCACTAAGACTTAATAACTTTACATTTACTATAATTATCAATATATTTTAGACCTTTATCCTATTACCTTGGACTTCTATATGGCCCTTCTCTCTATGCTTCTCCTGCCTTTCCAATTCCATTTTTTTGTTTGTTTTGTTCTATTGAAGGGCCTCTGCTTTAAGAGTATGGATTGAAGGCTGAAGCAGGGAGATGAGGGTCTATTCTCCCTACTCACAACAATCAGAAGAGCAGAAAGCATTTCTGCAAACAAATAATTTTGAACTGAAGGTATGTATCAAAATCACTGAGGGAGCATTTTCAAAACACATATATCTGGTTCCCACTCCAAATTTATTGACTGAAAATTTCTAAGTCATAGTTCCCACATGTGTATTTTATACAAACTCCCCAAGCAATTCTGATTCACTACCCTGTAAAAACCAATGAATGTGATGATCATTTTTACTGTCTCAAATAAACATGGATTTAACCTGGTGCAGTTTTAAACCAAACAGATCATTTTTTGAATATGTTTAACATTTCTCAGCTGGCAAATATGGAAGGAAACAAAGCAACTATCATAAGAGACCTTAAAATAGGGACAACTGCTTAAAATCAAAACAAAGCATATACCAAATAGGAAATAAATAAATAATACTTGAAAGTAAAAACCAGCTTGACTGCACTAGACCAATCAACAAAACAATAGTTAATTCCAAATTCCCAGGGCTATACATTACTATTAAAAGAGAAAAACAAAAGAGACCAATGCAGAAGGGGCCAAGGAAAGTGGAGCGCCACAAGATACCTGAATTATTCTGAACTGCGTACATATTTCTCCTATTGGGCATCATCTTATATTCATTCCCCTCTTTCCGGGTCCGCCGATGACCAATCTCTGAGGATTCCCTGGGGATAAGAAATTTAAGGGGTAGACTTCAAAACAAGGATCCCTTTCAACTCTCTGTAAAGAAAGTCTCCCACAATACTTGGGCCTCAGAGAAAACGGCAATACCTACGAGAACGAGTTACTCTGAGCTTCCGCCAGCCGCAGCCTCTTGGCGTGATTCTTCCCTTGGTAGTGAGCCTGAGCCACAGCCGGGGAGCTAAAGGAGGCATCACAGAGCTTACAATAATCGTTCTCTGTAGCCAGGATCACTCTGCCTCCTGGCTTAAAGGACCCCATCTGACATTAAAGACACAAGAAGCAAGATTTAAGAATGTGCAGAACTTACTCCTTCCTCTTCTTCCTCCTATTGCTTCTCAGATTTGAAAAGTGATCAAATTAAGGCAAGACCACAAACACTTACTTAGCTTTATAAAGATAGGATGGAATTCATCCCAGGAAAACAAAAAGGAAGAAAAAAAAGGCTATCAGCCATTTATTATCATGGTTTTGCAAAACTATCACTATGTATCAGATAGGTGAATGGGTCAATTCTATCTCCATCGATGAAATCCTTGAAAAGAATTTAAAAACTCCAGTTCAGGAGACTTAGGTCCATATAGATAAGGCCTAAAATAATATTAGCAGAAAGAATGAGGCCCACCCACAATTCATCAACAAGCATTGCAGAATGCCTGGATAAGACTTGCCATCTAATCCAGAAGGGTTATACAAACATATCTTTAAATGTGAGTTCCTTCCCTCTAAGAGTCTACAAAGTAGTTACAGATATAATACAATTAGGGGAGAAAAACCAGCAGACACAGGCAACTGAATTCAGGGTGGAAATGAGTTAAGGGAAACCTAACACGGTACCTGGAAACAGTAGGCACACTCAGTAAATATTGTTGGTTAACAAAGAGAAAAAGATAAGCTAGATTTTTGGCTAGAGGAGAATAATATATACAGTGAAGGACCCAGAAAGCACGTCGTATCAGGACTTGCTGAAGAAAACAGCATTGTTTTCTGGGTAAATTTTTCTGGGGATAGGATCTGTCCTCAATAATCACAAAGTGCTATGCTATGAAAGAAGCTGTTTGCCCAGGGATGTAGAACCAGCAAAAACAGTCCCTCTTAACAGCTTTCAGGAATTAGTACTGTGACAACTCCTTCACCTGAAGATCTCTGTGGATATTTTCCTATCTCTGAATATGTTTTTAACATAGTTCCTTTGCCCACGTACTCACAGGAATAGAACAACAGCTGGTACTAAAATTGAAAAGTGAGATTATACCATGGGGGGTCAGGGCTAAGGTCAAAGACAATTCTTGTTCCACCATTTTACAACACGGGCAATGCCATGGACATGTCATTTAGCTTTCCTGAGCTTCAAATGGTAGTGAGACGAATACTGCCGGTCCAGGAATCATACCTTTAATAATAAAGTCAGGACCTCTAAGTTGTCCGAGCACTAAATGAACCCAGGACTAAAATGAAGAAAGGTAGGCGCTTTCCATGGGTACAAAATTTAAGGGCACATTCAAAAACTCAGCAATGGGAATCTATAATAAATTTTTTTAAACAAATCAAACCTAGTGCAAAAAGACCAATGATGAATAAAAGTACAGATTTTAAAAACTTCAGGATCAAAAACAGTGCTGTACCAAGATATACAATCACTTAGGGCTAAAGGAAAATCAGCAGTATTTAAGTCTTTCAGTTTCTGATATTTTGCTCACCATTGATTTTTTTTTTTAAATCACTATTCACCACTAATTTTAAAGTTTTTCAAAATATCATATTAAAATATGTATCTTGACAAATGAGTTTTACTTTCTCTTAAATTTTGTGCCTAAGTTGAATGCATCTCTCTCCTATAATGCATGAAAAGTATTTAGAAATTCCCTGGTATAGTAATCACTAAGTTGTAGTGACTATTATATATTACCATTGTTTGGGTCCATGGGCAAATAATAGTAAAAAAGATTAAGACATAGAATTAGTATCTCAGAGGCTATTAAAGTGCAGGAATGTCTTGCTTAAAATACCTGCACTGTATTTTAAAGAGTAAAGGAACTTGCTTTTAAGTGCGTGTCAACCAAAATCCAAGGAGACTTTATCCAGGTTCTGTGCAGAGGGAAGAAAAGGATAATCTCAAGAAAATGACCTTGCTAGAAGGCAAAATAAAAACAGGCTTAAGTGCAATAAAGGTATAAATGTTTAAAAATGGGACTGATTGCAATGAAGACAAAAAGACTTTAAAATCTCTTTCCATTCAAGGCTTAGCCTAGCCATTTATAGTCATTTAATCCAGAATTCTGAGAAATGCATCAAGACTCATGAAATAATATTTGCTTAGTCATTTCATGCATCACACCAAAGCAGATGAGGAATCTCAAGGTTCAGAGATTTTTGGCATGCATTAAATCTAGCATTGTAGTTCAAGGTGTTAGAAGGATAGAGTAGGACCTTCCAGGAGTATTTGTCAACTGTACCCTGATGGGCATGTGGAGGACAAATTACATCCTTGACCTTACGTGCACAAGACAACTTTCACCCTGACACAAATCTCACCTGCGGAGGCACTGAAACAGCTGGAGCAGCCACAGGTTCCACGACATTGCTCATTCTGGCAGGTGGAGGACAGCTGTTAGCTGCATAGTAATTTCGGAGTTTCTTACCATGATTTTTACCCTAGACATGAAATGAAGAAAATAAGCATCTTGGAGATAATTTGTCAAATCAAGTTAATGGAACCACTAAAAAAAATTAACATATATACACACACAAGCAATGCCAACTATATATTTCTCTTTCAGGTATTTTCAGCACTGGGACTAACATCACTATTTAGATTTGATTACTAGACCTTAAAGGTCTATGCTTTGGTTTTAACAAAATAATTAAATTTGTCTGGGAATGATAAGGGAACAATGCCCAAAAAATTCATTTCCTATATCTTTCTGGAAAGCTACCACATTTTTTCAGTGATTTGTATCCTCTCCCACATGTTGTCATTCATATGCCACTGCTTCAATATGAAGTTCATGACAATGATCAAATCTAACTTATAAATCAGTAATGAAATGGATAATCCAATTATTTTCACAAAAACAGTGCTTAGTGTCTTTACTTACAAAGCATTCTCATGTGTATTAGCTCATTTGCTGCTCAAAAAATCCTGTAAGAGGAATTTGTATTATCTACCTATAACAGCTGAGAACTGCCATCCAGCGTGAATGTCGCACCCCCAACACCTACAGTAAAACTAAAAATGGAGTCAGAGTCTGAGTTTAGCCTTCTGAGCCCAAAGCTCAGGACCTTTTTCACCATAGTATGATGGCTTCAGGATGCACAGCAAACCTCCATTAGAATAGATTTGCCTCTTACTGTCTCATTTAAGTTATTTACATAATACTATTCCTTGAACTGATACAGGTTGGTGGGAAGAGTCAGTGATCTTAAAGAGTTCTAAAACACTATTCTTTAAACTCCAATGTAAAACTCAAACCTGTAGAAAAACACTTCACACCAGCTAGTATTTTTTAAAACTCTAGAGTGCTGTGAAGATGTGATTAGCCTGGTCACAGTGACATCCAGAGAGTCCAATCCAGTGGGCACATCTGTACCTTCATTGTAAACTAACTCTATTCACCATGACACAACTGCTATGCCCTCCACCCACTTCTTCTAAACTCCCTTATCTCTCTACTTCCCATTCTATGACCCCTGCAGTGTCCAAAACTCTACCTTTGAACGTCTTTTGTTCACTTCTAACACAAACTCAAGGTAGTTTTACCTAGTCTCGTTACTTTAAAACACAGTCATTAAGTTAGCAACTTCGCAATTATCTATTTCCATCCCTGCTATGGACTGAATATGTCCTCCCAGAATTCGCACACTGAAATCTAATCTCAACCTGATTAGTTTTGGAGGCAATAAAGTCCAATAGATAAGAGCAGAAAATATCCCTTCCCTCTTTCTGCCATGTAAGGATGCAAATAGACCCACGGTTTCTAAGAGGTTGTAAATATTAATATATAGAAACCTATTTAAATGAGGTCAAAAGTATAGAGTGTGTTCATGCATGGGTAAATCATCAAAGTATGGGACCACCATGCTTTGCATATTCCACTAAAAAAAAGGTTATTTACCACTTCAGTGAGACGGTGGAAGGTCTCCAGAGGCCATGTTGGGGATATCAGACTTGGATTCAGGTGAGTTCTCACGTGTCTTATCATGAACACACTCTCCAATCTGCCTCTCTATTATTATTCTGCTACCAAATAAACCCTACTTGTTGCTGGAACAACTCATTTCTTTGCCTGAGGGCAACATACTTGGTGGTCTGTCCAGGAATCCAGAGATCAACTCAAGCACTTTGAGCTTGGTGGAAAAATAGCTGCTTTGTGCCCAGGACTCAATTGTCTTTCTGCTCTCCCACCTGCATGGAATTTTAGGTAAGTTTTCTCCAGCATCTGAGATCCCCAACGGTGTTGATCTCCTCAAGGAATTGTATAGAAATCTGCTATTAAATAAGGCCTTGTTTATCTGGTGGCATTTCATGTGCACAGAACCTTTAAGACGACTGGGTCGTCTTGTGGCAACCTTGAGCAGACCTCTGAAGTAATTCAAAAAAAAGAGCAGTCTTAGTTTTCCACCTGACTCACTAGAGACATTTTTCACCAAAATTGATGCCATTTACCTCTATGAATAAAAATTGCACTCAAGTCCTCGGACTCCAAGAAAGGGCTGTGAAATTATGGTTGTTTGTTTTGAAGTCTGACCTTTCTTGAGCCTGGCTAGTCCATTAAAGGCAGAGCATTTGTTCACGAGTGCTCAGACATATAGTGTGGCTATTTAAAAAAAAAAAAAAAACAAAAACTTGAGTTTTGGTCTTTAATCTGATTTCTTTCTGGTGAACAAGCGGTTGCCTATAGAAGATGGAGCCATGTGGGGAATTACAGTAATAATAAGAGAAATGAGATCATGGAGAAGTGTCCTCAAAATGTTACTCCCTGCCGACTTAATGTTTCAGTATCAAGGTCTTTCCACATGTGCATTCATTAGACCGCCAATGACCACTGTGGGGAATCTCTGAACTCCTCAAATTTGCCTTTGTTTATACTGAGTTGGATAGTGGCTCCAATGGCTAAAGTGAATGGAAAGTCTCTTTTTGATAAATATGCGAAAGCTTCCAAGTGTTAAAGTTTTAAATTGCCTTTTTAGAAAACAGTATCTTAAAACTGACTGATGCTTCTCTCAATTCATCCACCTTCTCCGAAAAGGGTTTGTGAATGCAGGTAAGAGCTCAGTCCTCACCTTGGGTCCCATCTTCTTTTCTCCCTCTCTGCCTCCTCCCTTGTCGCTAGCAGTATGGTACAGCAGAATTGTGCATAGTCCCTGCACCCAACAACATCTCTGAGCTCCCTCTCTGGACCATGTGCGCCCTTCCAAATCTCAGTTTACTTCTGCTGACCTAATCTTTTCTGCTGCAGCTTCAGTCTCTAACTTATTACAACATGCCCCTTTTCTTTAAATCACTGACATAATATTGGCATACATCTCTGCTTGTTTTTTAGACAATCTGGTCTTTTAAGCCTTCCGAGAATCCAGAAAAAAAAACCTCAGATCTCTCAAGTTCCTAGACTTAGGTCAAATTGTAGGCCACAGTTAAGGAGCTTCCTTATATAAGAGATTACCCTCACAAATTTGCTAAAGAATTCAACATCATAATACAGACTTATCCACCTTATCTTTCTGACCTATATCAATTAATTCACATGCTTGTTCATGAGAATCAAGTCAAACAAAGAATGAAACTCACCAAGTGGGGAAATCCTGATTAAGAGTTTAATAAACAAAACCCTAATTTTGGCATGAGTTCAAGACATTTCCATGACCTTTCTCAAATGAATTGACTGGAATAAAATTTAAGATTATTCACAAAAGCTTGATAAGCTTATTTGTGATTACTGAACTTGGCTTCAAATTTTTTTCAGAGAAAACTGACTTACCTTTAACTTATCCTAAAATCACAAGGGTAGTCTTCAATTCTGTTTATCCATTATCTAAATTAGTAAATTTTCAAATCAAGGCCTTCATTTTTAAAAAAAAATAACAACAGTAGGATCAAAGACCATAGCAGTTAATTTAGCAAATCAGTTCACTTTTACTTGAGACAAGTCTTAAAGAAAGACTTCCAAGATCTTTCATTTTCAAATTCACAAAGTAAAGATTCTTATATGGAACCAAAACCTCCGATCTTTTGCATTACAATAAGAAACCAAGATATTGGGGGAAAAGATTACAGCAAATTAAGAAACTGAAATGTGTTCAGTCTTCCAATCAGACTTTCCAAAGTTCTTCTAATTTTCACAGATGAGTCTTCTAGGAACTACAATATTTTTCCCAGTCCTCCCTCATAACTGGCTAAGAGAATTAACTCTCCAGTTGATGTGAAATCAATCCGTCTGTCCTTACAAATACTGGAGCAACTTCACAGGTATAAAAAGCACCTACATTGAAGGACTAAGACAAATCAAATATTGGGTATTGGTAAAAAGAAAAGTTTCTATGCCTGAATCTATTCCCAAACCCCTTGTTTAGGCACCCTGAGAAACACCCATCCTTTTTTTTTTTTTTTCTTTTGTTATTCAGCCCCTATTTATTGGGGCAAGATTACATAACAAAACAACAAGCTAAATCTCTTCCTCCCAAAGGTGTAAATAATTCTACAATTAAAAAACAAAAATAGGCCACCAAGTAAATTAAGTAAATCTTTAACATCTTTTATATCACTCTCTTCCTAGGAAAACTTTCCTACTTGTCATATTAGCAACATTCATAGTGTACCTTCTAGCAAGATTCAAAGAGAGCCCTCTAAACTTCTCCCAAAAATTAATCAATACCCAGTAAGAGGCATTCATGACTTTAAAGGGGAGTTTAACACATATACAATGTTACAAACCAGTGTTATCTCAAAAAGAGAGAAAGAGCAGAAGAGAAGGGAAGATGAGTGAGAGGGGGAAAAGTAAAGGAGAGAAGGAAGGGAGGGGGGTATGCAGGGAAGGGTAGAGGGAGGGAGGGAGTGGAGGAGGGCAGGAGGGAGGGAGGGAGGGAGGAAGGGAGGGAGGGAAAGTCAGGGAAAGATGTTCAACTTGTCTTGAACATCTCAATTCTCAAATTCCCTGTTCTGTTACCCAAAAACATCAGAACCACCACTGAACCATAAGGTATTATAGTCAACAACTGGACCCTGTAACACATGGATAGCCTCCATGCCTTAGAGCAATTGCTGTCACAACCCATGATTAAGATCACTGAAGAAATCTCTGTGAATCCCCTCTTGACCATGTTTGTATCTCATACAATCGAAGTCTTCTTGAATTACTCAAGTGAGCTGCCTAACTCCTATGAAAAATCTCTGATGACTACTACCCATATAACTATAGTAAACTTAACCAATTTTACTATAGTAAACTTACTATAGTAAACTTAACCAATAACATTCTTCCTGCTGATGTCAACAAAGTTCCTAATAACAGTCTGACATCACCTCCTAAACCTTATCAAGATTTGCAAAAATCCCCTTCAGATGACGCTGATATCTCATGGTTCCCTGATGGTTCATAATTGAAAGGTTAAAAATGGCAAATATTGTACCGGATATGCAACATTAACACACACTTTGATAAAACTGAAGCACCACTTCTGTCTTGGGTTTCTACAGGTCACATGCCAAGCTTTTAGTGCTCACAAAAACTTGTACCCTAACCAAAGACAAAAGTGGCCATATTACACTGACAGTAGACCTGCTTTCAGAGTAGCTCTTGATTTTGGAATGCTGTGGAGTATATGGCTCCTTACTTCCTAAATAGGTAAAATTGAAAATGAGCCGTGGTTCAGGAATTCTTTGAAAATTATACTTTTACTTGCTTCCTAAGCCATTATTAAGGTTCCAGAACATACTAGAGCTGATGTTCCAGTAACTAAAGAAAATCATTTGCTTGTATTTCTGCAGTAATATAGATCCAAAGGACTCAATAGCAGTCAACTTCTGTCATAACCCAACAGGGTATTTTTTTCAATCCTAGAAGAACTAACAAGAGAACCTAAACAATTGGTCCCAGAAAAAGAAAACCAGGCTTGGAAATTAAATAACTGTTGGTATCATAATAAGAGAAAGCTCTGACCTTCCACCCGGCTTTGCCATGGAGCCAGGCGCCAGACCCCTGGTCCCCTGCCCTGCCTCCGTCCTTTTAGGGTTCAGGGAACACAAGATAGAGAGGGATCCCCGCAGCATCCCAGCGCAGTGAGGGACTACTGCCCCACCACCACCCAGGCCCCACCCTTCCACCTGGCTTTGCTAGAGCCAGGTGCCAGGCCCTGGTTTCCTATGGTGGGGGGGGGGGGGTTGGACTGTGGTGATAGTGGGCTTGGTGGAGGGTAGCGGCCAGGAGGGGTCACCCCCTCTGCTCTTCTCCAAATCCAGTCAATCCTCACCAGAAACAACTAAATCATTAATTCAGTGGCAAATACAAGGAAGATGGAGGTGAGGAGAAAGTAAGTATAGCCCAGAACAAAGGAAAATTTCAGATCCATGGGACAGAGGGTTTTGAGACTAACTATAGATACAAACTAAGGCAGAAAAACAACCACTGAGATCTCCACAAATGGGAATGGAATTTCCAGTTCAGAGATGCCTTCAGTGCAAGCTAGGCACCCTCCCATTTTTCCCGGGAGAGGAAAGAAACAGAGATGGGCAGTGGCCCCACAGCCTCATAGCAAAGCGAACCAACCATCCACCAGTCCCTATCCTGACCAACAAACTCTATACAGGAACATCAGCTGAGAGAAATGCTCCCAATGCCAGCGACCAGACCTACAAAGCAAAGAAGGAGCAAAATGCAACCAAAGCTGGGTCGGAGTGGACGACCAATAAGAAGGAGGAGGCACTGAAAGGACACAAACATGAATGAACAGGCTACCCATGACAAAGATAAACCTGGAAAACTAAGCACAGGACACTGTGTCCCAGGAAAACACATTCACACCTGGCAAAAGAACCTGGCTCCAGGAAAGAAAAAGAAGAATCCAAGAGACTAAAAATTGACCAATAACTGGCAGTGAAAGAAGAGATGGAATGACCAGAGAGGAGGACCAGGGAAAGGGGAGAGGCTAGGAACACCCAAAAGGCAAGGAAAAAAAAAAAGAAATGTAAACAAAATTTATACAATTTTAAAAAAAGTATATAAAACAAATAGATGAAAGGGAAGTAGAAATATTTATGTATACTCCCACCCCAGAGTTCACTTATAAAGAGATTGTTTCTTGAAGAAAAAAAGAAAGCTCTGATTTGTAGCAAATAACAATTCAGTCCTAGGAGAGATGCTAAAAATTCTCTATCCTACTTACTATATCTGCATTAAACTATTAGTATATCAATGAAATTATAAGATTCATGAATCGACATTGGTAAAAAAATAATAAGGCCCCAACAAGTACCCTACTTGCCTTACCTGTTCAAAAGTCAATTAAGTGACTTCTGCTAGCAAGGCTCCTGGGAACTTTAAATTGTCTAAGAGTCCACTGGCAGTAATGATTTTATACCTACAGTCCCACTGGCAGCAACTGAATTTCATACTTTCATCTCATGCATAAATGTTTAGTTACAGTCTATGTATGTTTTTTCGTTGACTGAGGTTTCCCCTTACAAACTTGTGCCTCTTCTGTGGCCAAAGTCCTTTTGGAAAACATTAGATCTACCTGGGGATCTCCTGAACTTCACAGTGTTCAAGAACCCATTTTACTGGACAGCTCTGACAAGTTTATGCTTTGCCAGTTTTGCACCATTTCACTGTGCCACTGTGCCTACCATCCCCAATCATCTAGTTTAGTTGAACACACATTGTACTATTAAAATCTGAACAGACCAAATCTGTAGAAACCCTCCAAATGCTATGGCCAAAGTATTGATTTTCAACTTCTGAATCTCAGGTACAATCTTTCAGACTTCACAAACTCTCACCTTTATTGAGATACTCAGAGGACACTCAACGCATCTATGCCTCTCTTGAGACACAGTTGATTAAAGAAGATAAACTTCAATATTATAAAAGCCTAATTGTTTCAATCAAAAATAATCGTGTTCTGGCTGAGTAAGCTTTTCACTGCAGGGAGCATAAGACTTCATCTACTGGAAAAGAATCCTTCAGGAAAACTCTCTTCCACTTCACTGAAAAGGACACTACACAGCCCAACTTTGGGGCTGTCTTGTGTTCATGTGGCACATCTGAAGAAACAGCATATCTTGACTGATGCTGCAGCTCATCCGGTGACCTGAAAGTAAAGATTTCTAGGGAACAGAAGCAGACAAAATTTGAGAAGATGGACTTCTCAAAATGACCAAACCAAGCCTGAACATCTTTTTTCTCATTGTTTCTTGCCTTATGTTTTACTTCTCACTCCTTTCCAAGAATGAACAATTCTCTGGTGACATCTCCCAATCTATTATGAAAAGGGTAAATGATTTTGATTGTTTAAATACTATCCTTTGGAGAGCTGACCCAAGACAGTTTCACCTCAGTAGCAGTCATGTGACTGCTGGGTTAAAACAGTTTGAAAGGCCATATCATGTTTGATCATCTATTTGCTGAGTAAGGAGGTATCTGTGTGATAAAAATATCTGCATAACAGTGGAATGATTTGTTGTACACAGATAAATGCTTCCGGATTGGTAAAATTTTTATTACATAAAATTAAGAAACAAGTAGATTGGTTTTAGCAAGTTGCACCTAACAACTCTAGATCTTAAGTTGTAGTATGCCAATTGCTTTTTCAATTCTCATTTCTGTTCAGCACCATCAAAGATTTTTAAAATTCAGTCTTTATATGCACATTGTTAAGATCTGTGCTTATTGTCTATAAAACTGCATGGAAACAACACGCATAAAGAGTTGCTGGTGGACTAGAACTCAGAAAAGATCTCCATAACCTATAACTTCAAGAAGATCTAGCCTTTAGACATGACATCAGAAAGGTCCTTCCTATCATCCAGGGACAAGGGGTCATCACATCTAGAATACAATCGACTGTTTAGCAGAAAACTAGCCAGAAAAAGGTCAAGATTAACAAGGAGAAATGTAAACATTAATATACAGAGAACCCTGTTTAAATAAGTTTCAGGAGGCTAGAAAGGGAGTGCCCACACATGTGTCAATCAGCAAACCAAACAACAGGATCCAACATGCCTGCATCTCCCATGCGAAATGATGCTGTTTCCTCCAAGGTTGGAACTGAGAGTGGTCTTTCAAAAACCTTCAAAAATAGGGGTTTCTTAGCCTTGGATTCATGGGACCACTTTTGGGTCTCCCATGAATTCACTTTCCAATCAGTCCTCTCTCTATTGTACTATTTGCAAATAAATCCCATTTGTTATTGGTTTTGCTTTGCTTTGCTTTGCCTTGAGGTCAGAAGGATCCTCACCATAAACCAAGCACTGCTGGTCCCCTGACCACACACTTCCAGCCTCTTGTACTAAGAGAATGAATGTGTGCTCTTTACATCACACAGTACATGGTATTTTGTTGTGCGGCACCAACAGATTAGGATAATTCCTGCACTTCAGAACCATATATCCAGCTGCCTTCTCGCCACCTATACTTTGCAGTCTCAAGAAGCATATCCAACATACAACTTCGGAAACACAACTTATTGCTCCCTCACAGAACTTTCTCATCACTGCCATCATGACCAGCTTTCTATATGTCAGTAAGACACCTAATCAAATCAGTAGAACTCTCCAGTTGCTCAAGAAAAGCCAGAGGATTTTTTTTTCCATCTCAACTTAAAATCAATGCATCCAATCCATCAGTAAACCGTATCAGTCTACCTCCAGAAGATATCCTAATTTATTCCATTTCTTTCCATGGACACTATAAATACCATAGTAATTCAAGCTACTGACATTTTTCTCTGCAGTAGGCAACAGCTCCTAACTGGTTTCCACTCTCACTCTCTTGTCCTTCTATAATTCTCACATCAGTGAGAGTGATAATTTTAGACATAAATCAGACCATGCCACTCTCTCAGTAACTCTCAGTGGGTTCCAGCTACACTTGAAATCAACAAATCTTACCTATAAGGCCCTATATCTCACCTGGTTTTCCTCTGGGATTTTATTTCATACAGTATCTCTTTTCGCTTCTCATTATGTTCCTGCCTCACTGTCCTTTTTTTCTATTCCTTAAATCTGCCAAACTCATTCTAGCTGCAGGCCTTTGTACTTGCTGTTTATTCTACTGAGAATATTCTTTCAGATCTCTGCATGACTGACTCCTTATTTTTCAGGTTTCAACTCAAACAGTATCTCCCCTAAGCTGAAGAGTCACACCCATCCCCTCCTACTTCCCACACACATATTACCACACTATCTGACTTTATTTTATCTTAGTGCTATTTATCACAATCTAAAATAATGTTATTTTCAACACTTTTCCTCTTGTATAACCTCTGAAATGTAGACTCCTTAAGAATAAGGCTCTTGTTTGCTTTGTTTAGTGTTCTATCCCCAATGTCTAGAATAATTTCTACCACATAAAAGGCAATCAATAAATATCTGTTGGAACCAAGTTTTATTACAGACAAACTGCTAGGAGATTACTGAAAATAAATTCTTACTTCTGCCTGAATGTATCAAGAAAGGTTTCCCTTAAAAGGAATCATATGATTTCTGACACTCCCCCGGCCCCCAACCCCTGCCCCACCAGACAGCTAGGGAATGAAGGGAAAGAAAACTGTGACTGAGGAAATTGTGTGAGCAAAGGTCCAGTCTGCTGTGCTGAGGAGCCAAATGAGAGACAGTCTTCAGTATCCACTGGAGATGAAGTAGGGGGTTGAGATAAACAGGGGTTAATCATTAACAATTTTGTTCACCATACAGTATTTGGACTTAATAAACATTCAGAAGTTTCCAAGGGATTTTAAACAAAGCGGGAACATTAGACTGCATTTTACAAAGGCAATGGTGATATCAGCGTTAAGGATACATTAGAGCAGACCAAAGCTGGAAATTGAGAATACAGATTTGAGAACCAAAGACAACACCCTAAAATACGACAAAACAGTACAAAACACTACAAAACAGTAGTAAAAGATGAGGATGCATGCCCCATGAAGAGGAAATCCAGACAATGCTGGTATCACAAAAGCCTCGAAAGCTGTTTCAAAGAAGAGTCTAGTGAGATATGTTATATCCCAGGAACTCCACTTGTAGGTATTACCATACAGACCCACACATAGAAGGAAATACCTACAAGTATGTTCCTAGAAGAGCTATTTGTAACAGAAAAGTAACATCTATAAGACAATGGGTACATTGTAGTCTTCATACAATGAAACACTATTGCTTCATAAAAATAAACATTCCAGGGCCACATGTGGCCACATGAGAGATTCTCAAAACAAAATACAAAGTAAAAGGAACAAGTTGCAAAAAAAAAAAATGCAATAATAATCTTTTTAGTATGGCGGTTAAAAACATTAAAAGTCACTACATTTTACAGAAAAACACACCTATCGCAAGAAGTGTGGGAACAACAAATGACAATTCAGCACAGTGATTACATCTGGGAATACAGGAATGGATACAAGTGGGAAGGGATACCTGGGCTTCAACTGAATTGCTGATTTTCACTCTTTCAGCTAGATGACAGATATACAAGTTCAGGAACACATTCTGTGTGTATTATTTTTATGTCTAAAGGAATTTCATAATACTTTAAAAGAAGAATAGCCCCCAAAAATGAAGTGATTCAACAGTTCAAATGCAGTTGTAGTTGAATAAAAGTCAGGAGAGCAAAGTAATGTTTGGATCTGAAAAGCTAGACTTTCAGATTAGCCTTGGTAAGAACCATTTCAGTAGAGTAATAAGAAATAAAAGGTCACATGGAGAAAAGAGAGATAAAAGATGTGAAAATGGAGGCAACTCACATAGGCAACTACTTACAAGAGTTTTGCTATGATGGGAGCAGTGAAAGGGGGCCAATAGAAGATATATTTAAAAGACAGGTTTACTTGAGTTTGCTTAAGAGGAAGAAGTGAATAGAAAAGATGATGCAGGAGTTAAAGTACCACAGGATCACAGTCCATGGAAAGTCATAAAAAGATAAGGTACAAATACTATAAAAGAGGGACCTTTAGATGGTATCAAGCATTTCATTTCCAAAACCTTGTCCACAGTATTTCAAGCATCAAAGTGGTGCTAATAGCTTTTAAGCACTTCCATGATGAGCAGAGTTCTAAATACTTTATAAACATCCTCATTTCGTTGCCCCTAAAGGATCTGCAGGGGTGGCTGCCTTGCCACCTATGTGTCATTAGGTGGCAGAGAGCAGCGGGGTCCCTCTATCTCTGGCATTCTGGCCCATGAACCTCTCTGGATGGATGGAGGCCTGACTCACACATGGAAGGGGAAAAAAAAAAAAAAAATATATATATATATATATATGTATATATATATATATATATTTATCTCCTCATTTCATCCTCATCCTCATGAAATTCCAACTGAATAGTTATAATTATTATAGCCATGTTACTTCTGAGGATATTAAGCTCAGGAGTTAAAAATCTGCCCAAAAGCTTCCAGATAACTTCAAAGCAGTTGTCTGGATTTCTGTCTTCCATGGATCCTCTACAAAGACTATACAACAATAAGAAAAGTAAGTACAACTATATGAAAGCCATACCCTCCACATAACTGGAAGTCACAGAATGTCCTGGCTTCAAAACTCTATGTAAAAAAGAAATAAATCCTAGTGAGTGATGGCTCATGCTCCTGTCCTAAGTCTTCAGTTCAAACAAGAGACAAGTAGCCAGATTTGTAGGAAAAGGAAGGAGGAGGTAGCAACAGACCTAAAATTGCTTTAAAATGACTACCAAGAATAAAAGTAAGCTCACTATACGTTTGTAAATACTAAATTATAAACTGATGCATCAGAGCTCTGACTGCTAGAAAAGGGCCTAAATGCTAACAAGATCTGAAGCAGTTTTCTTTGTGGTTTCTAGAGGAGAAAAAAGGAAAAAAGGAAGGGAAAGACATGCTCTGGCAACTAAGAGTTAAAGAGAAAAAGAAGCAAATAAACATTATCATCCACAAGAAAAAAAAGAACAAAACAAAAATCTAAAAACATACTAACCCTCCCCTGACCATCAGGGAAAAAAATTATCAAAGAACTAGACTGTGTCAAAGTTATAGAAAAGGTTGCTAATAATTTGAGAATCTTATAAATCACCAAAATCAACCAAAGGAATAGACAAAAACTAATTAAGTCTAAGAAAAGTTGCTGTCAAAATAATGACATATCTCAGCATCTTTTGCTTTTTCCAAACCTCTCCCCTAAAAAATAAAAAACATGAAGCATAAGAAAAGTACTAAGACAATACTGCAAATTCAGTTTTAAATATTCAAATAAGATTTTAGACATGAAAAAAATCACATCTTGAATCAGGAATTCAAAATGTACAATGAAAACTTGGCAAAACATAGAAATTACTAAGAAGATAATAAAACTCAAGAAACAAAGAGAATCAAAAGAAAAATGTAGGGTAAATACAAGTGTCAAAGAAGTAGAAATGCAAAAGAAAATGGTGCACTGAAGAAAAGCAATCAAGAAAATTAAAATGATAAAAAAAATTTTTAGAGTCAGAGAGGAAGCAATAGAAATGGAAGACAACTTAAGAATACAATTTATACAAAACTAGGGTCCCTGAAAAGAAAACAAAATAACCAAATTTAACTAATATTTACAACTATAAATCAGAAAAATTGTTAAAAGGTAAGTCCTGAATCTATGTACTAAAGAAAAACTATACCAGTGAATACCAGTGAAATCTAGTGTACATCTTAAAAAACACGAGACTTCAAAGCAAAAAGCAAAAAAAAAAAAAAAAACCCACACACACACAAAATCCTCAAATTTTCTAGGAAAAAGACCAAATAAATTACAAAGGCAAAAGAATTAGAATATCACTTACAAAATACAAAACAAGGCAATAATGTAACAACATTTTCCATAATCTACAGTGATATGATATGAATGAATTAGTGAAGATATATAGATGAAAGAGGAAATTTCTTCCTTAAAGTAAATTTCAATTAATAAATGTGGAAAGAATAATTAAAACAAAAAAAAAATCACCATTTGGCAAACACTACAGTATCAATCACTGCATGGAAAAACAATCAGTGGGGTGCTAAAGTCACTCAGTGAAAATATGATGAAAAATAAAATATTCACATCATCTCAAAGCATATCCCACATGGCATTTATTAAATACAAAAAGAAAAATAGCAACTTTCAAAGCAAAACAGTCACCAACTTAATTAGCAAGGAAAAATATTCTTGCTGTGTCCTTCCTGAGAGGAAACTTTGCTCCTCTGATTTTCTTACCTTAAAAATCACACAAGCCTGAACTTAATCATTAAAAAAAATAAACCCAAAATGGGACACAAAACAACTCTTCAAAATGACAACTTTATAAAAACCAAAGAAAAATTTAAAAATTTCTACATAGGGTTAGAATTCAAGAATATCTCAAAAAGTAAAAGAAAGAAATTATAAAAGAGAAAAGCAATAGCAAAAGAATCAATCCAGCCAGTCCAAGTCCAGAATAGTGGTTAATAGGACTGACAGAAAAAGAGAGAGAGAAATAAAGCAAATACCCTCCATAACAAAGATCCACAAAGAACTCACACAACTTCGCAAAAATGAAGCAAAAAGTCCAATCAAAAAATGGGGAGAACTAAAAAGACTCTTCTCCAAAAAGGAAATACAAATGGCAAAAAGGCATATGAAAAAAATGTTCGACATAAGTAATAATCGGGGAAATGCAAATCAAAACTCCAATGAGATACCATCTTAACCAGTAAGAATGGCCCACTTCAAAAAAAACAAGCAACAACAAGTGCTGGTGTGCATGTCAAGAGAAAGGAACACTCTTACACTGCTGGTCAGAATGCAAACTGGTCCAGCCATTGTGGAAAGCTGTGTGGAGGACCCTTAAACTACTGAAAATGGAAATACCACTCCATTCAGCAATCCCACTTCTGGGAATCTACTCATAGGATGCAAAAACACTCATTCAAAAGGACACTTGCACTCAGATGTTTATTGCACCACTATTGACAATAGCCAGGATATGGAAATGACCCAAATGCTCCAAAACAGACAAATGGGTCAAGAAAGTTGTGGTGTATGTACACAATGGAATACTATTCATCAATCAAAAAAGACAAACATGTCATTCACAGCAACATGGATGGAGCAAGAAATTAAGATGGTTCACCTTGATATGGTAGTGAGTGAACCTTAGGGTACACAATGATGTAATATATATATGTACAAGCAACTTAAAAAATAAAATTATTTTAAAAAAGAAAAAGATGCGGTATTATTTATACAATGGAATATTAGTCTGCAATCAAAACCAACAAATATGAAGCATTTATGATAACATGGATAGACCTAGAGGGCATCATACCAGCAGAAATAAGTCAGAAAAAGACAAAAACCATGTGGTCTCACTAATAGACAAGATATAGGAATAATAAACAAAAGAAGGAAAAAAAAGTCAAAATATGCTGGCAACAGAACTAAACAGGTAAGGAAGGAGAAGGGGTTACGGGGGAGGGAGAAATCAGGGAAGGTATGAGCACAGGAAGATAAGATGAGGGTTCACTAGTGATAGGGAGGAGAGCCCTGGAAAATGCAAAGATGTAATATATTACACACACACACACACACACACACACACACACACAAGCATAAATATGTAAACAGCAAAAAAATAAAAATAAATGATTGTGGAAAAAAATTAACCTGTATTTATCTGAATAAAAAACAATGCTACATAAACATTATTACACATAAATAGCTCTGTAGATGTATCATATTTCTTTCAATTAGAGATTTCTAGAAATGGGATTGGCTCGCACTGAATTTCCTTTCAAAAATCTTAGTTATGTACTCCAATCAAATGATAATGCTAATATTTACCATGATTTTCATTTTTTTAATAAAATTTTATTGCATTACCATAAAAAATAAATAAAAGATCATTTTGTAAGAAAAAAAAAGAGAGTATTATCAAGTAAATAGTACCAGAAAAAAATTCCCAAAGATCTTAAAAGAAACAGAAGAATGCAAACTGAAAGGATCTACTACTACTAGCCAGAACAAATGGATAAAGATCACAGATGATCTTGGAAAGTACCATTTCAGAAGAATGTTGGCATGAAAAAAACAGAATGGGGTGGCAGGCTGGGCAAGGAATGAGAAATGAAGAACTAAAGAGGATAATGATACTCATCAGATCTAAGGAAAGGAGAGAAGAGAAAGGTTGCTAACAAGTAAGACTGAAAAATAAAGGAAGGTTGCTGTTGCTATTTCTACCTATATGGAAAAAATGTTGAGCATATATGATTTAGGTGAAGAAGTGATGAAATCCAGAGTACAAAAACTCCAGAACACAAGGTAAGGAATCAATCTTTTACAGGAGAAAGGTTATCTATTCTCAAAATAAAAAAGGGGCTGGAAGGAGAGCACAGGTAGAGGCAAAGAGAAGCAGAAAGCAGGTGAGACCCAGCTAGTGGCAGAATGATGAAGAGCTTGGGTCCCCTCTCCTAGTGAGATACAATTTCAACCATTTTCAACTGCAACTTCAGTTGGAAAACACTGGGGAAAAATCTGAAAACCTAATAACTAGCTGAGATTGGAGTTGTCTTTCCAAACCTGAGTGAAAGATATGAAAAAAAGGTATGTTTATGGCAAAATCAGTACTTCAAATTTTGGATATCACTGCATTCCCCACATAATTCTCTGAATTATGATCACCACATCTACCATTATGATTCTAGAACTATTTATCTGTACCTATGCCCTGTCTTTCAGATTAACATAATTAATATGGTGGGTTGTTTGGCTACTAAATATTACAAATGGAAATCTATGCTTATGAAACATTTTAGAAATGTACTTTGGGCATCTAATTTTTTTCAAAGAGATATGCAAATTAGCAGACAAAGTGGTTGACTTTACATTAAACTGTGGGTAATTTAGCAAAATTCACGCATGCTTTTTTGCTTTATTTCTGTAAATAATCTTCCATCCTAAAGTGGTTGTTTCTCTGGGTATTTGTGCTGTTGAAACAGTGTAATGTTATTCCATTCCACCTTTGCCCTAAGGAATCCACAGCCAACAGATATACTGTAATAAAATGAAGAAATTTTTTTTTCTCCAAAGGTTTTATTTTAAATGAAGGTATATCTAAAGCCATTTTGAGATTGGAGAAAAAAAAAAAAAAAGAAGCTTCGTTAAAAATAAAACAAGCGCTAAGGGTATTTTAAAACAGGCTGACTAATTTAAAAAGTCCTGGGACTAAAAATCTGTAGTGACTGCTAATACACATAGGTGACTGCAAAGGCAGTCCCAGTGAGAGAAAATCAAAAGGGGGGGAGGGCAGGAGTGGGAAGGAGCCTAAAGGGAAGTATTAATTAAGCAGTTTCTATTGTGTGTCCTGGATTACTGGAACCTGATACAGTTAGACTCTAGTGTAACACTCTTCAAACCAGACCAAGGGTTGTTTACAACACCCTGGGCAATCTGAAACTTTGTGATCTCAACAATGGCATCAACTGACTAAAACATTTTAAGTAATGTAATCACCCTGATTTATGACTTCACAGGAATGTGTTTCTAGCTTATAAACAGGCTACCACTGACCCTTTTTATCTCACACATAACTTGAAAAAATGAATTTGAGGTCTTGGGATCATGCTGTACTAAAAAGTACAAAGTAAGGTTTTGAATGGACAGAAAACAGGTCTTGCACCAACTCATCAACCACTTTACACTCTCAGTCTATAATCACTGCCATTCTGCCTATCTCTGATTTTATGGTAACAAGCCTTACCTACTGTGATCCAGTTTTAAGATCAAAACACCTAAAACCACAGTAAATAACTTTATGATTATATAGTTGTAATGAAATCAATGGAAGAAATACCTTTCAGTCACCTTTCTACCATACTCTTCTGCTATTGCAGTATTTTTAAAGAATCAAATCAGTGATTAGCCAAAGGATATTCTTTTCATTCACTGAACTTTGGCCATGACTGCTTCTTGGTTCTCCTTTCTCCAAAGAGGAAACTCTAATTTTAAACAGATATTGTTATCCTCTCTAGCCAAAATTTAACTATCTATACTTAAGTTGTAACACTCTTTAAACTGTCATTTTCATTAGCTACTTTACAGATTTAATCTTAGATGTAAGTATCAGTTTGCACTAACAGGCTGAAAGAAATCAGAATATGCTCATATGAATAAAGAGAAAGGCTCGATATTCCAACATTATTTCACTCCTACCACATAAAGATACCAGTTTTCCTTAGCAGTGACAACATATATACATGTAAACATTGTTATATATACATGTTAGAAGTCAAAATATAAAAATAAAAGATTAATAAGATTTAAGTGAGTACCTGAAATTGAATCAAGCTGCATGAGCTAGCAAGCAATATTTATAAAACTGATTCTTTTACGTCCAGTTTGGTACATCATGTTTTTAATGGTAGTTCTTAGGCTCACAGGTTCAAACGGCAGTACAAACAATTTACATCTGCTTACAACTGGCAAGTTAGCAAATGTCACACCGACACATGTAGGAGGTTGAGTCCTTCTCTCTGTGAAAAGTGAAGCTTCCTTTTAAAGTAGGGCCATTATGTTTTTAGTCAAACATACTAACACTCTGGTGTTCACTAAGCCATCTTGATTATTCCCAGCACAATGGGTCACATTTGCAGAGATAACTCACAAATAGGAAGAGCCCTAAAATGTTCACCACCGAAGGACAGATTTTCTTCTCATTCCTTACCTGATAATGAGCCTGGGCTTGCTGTGCTGAGTTCAAGGTAACATTGCAGAGTTTGCAGTACAGAGGCTTACATAGCTCTTCCAGGGCAGAGTCTTGCTCCCCTCCCTTAGGTAACTCCTCTTCTCCTGCCAGAGGCAAGGAAGACACCTGACCAAAAGGTTTCTGATCTGAAAGCTGCAAGGTTCCTGTAGACCTGGTGGCCACTGACATAGGAGGAGAGGATGAGGGCCGCTTAGGCGGAGGAAGCCCGGTGTGTTGCAAGAGGATCATTGGGTAGGAAAGGTTTAGGCATAATCCAATGGCTGATGAGAAGTCAGGTCTTCAAATCTGAATCAACCATAAAAAAATCAGTAAATATATACATATCTGCATACACACACATACACACATTGTTATCTTATATACATATCTTATATAACTCATGAATGTGACCTCTGCAAGATGACAGCTAAATAACCTTATCATCTGATTCTTTCTACAAACCCATCTTTGGGACATTTTTCTTTTGTCTGATCTAACAACTACCTCTATCTCTTAATTCACATTGACACAGTGCTCTTCCACTAAGAATGGCTTTATAGATTTGGCTCTATTTTTCTTGGCAGAGCTCCAACAATGGTCCCTCTGGCCCATGAACATTAATAGCAACAAATCCGTGGTTAATTAAATCTCAAAGTCACGTGAATAAAATGGACATCAAAGGTCACCTCTTCTAGACTCCACCCCTCAGGCACACTTACACTCAAATACTCTTAAAAATCACACAAAGACAAAAGAATCTTAGCAACCATCTTTTTCCCATCTGAACCTGTCTTTCCACTCAAATGATATTAAAGAGTGAAGCAATACTTATATCTCAGAATACTTAAATCTTCTCAGAATACTTAAATCACTTTTGTAACTGGCTAAGATATGAAACGCTAGTAATAACTCAGCTACAATGTAACAAAAATAAAGTGTTCCCTCTGATCAAGGAGTAATATTTAAATAGCTGAACTGATGACCCCTCACAGCAGAAGCTAGAAACAGCTTGTCTGACATGTGCTGCCACAGATGATCTGTTTGAAATACATACACTGTTTCGCCTTATTTCCATTTAAAGTTTAATTAGTTATTACCATTTCAAAATCAAGAGACTTCTGGCTTCTCTTAATAACATGATCTGGCAAAACTTGGCCCATGGTCCTACACTAGCAACAAATTAGCACTTTAGTACTAAGAGGCAATTGTCCCTAAGAAGTCCCTGACTTCTTTAGGTCACCCCAGTTGCTACACAGGCTGCTACTTATATTTGTACTTGCTCCCTGCAGGCCCTTAAATTTAGGACTCCAAACTTACAAAGCTTTGGACTATATTCGTGAGTGCCCTACAAAATAAAGGAAAAAATAAATAAATAAAGTACCTGCACAAAATAATGTACCAATTAATGCCCAATGGGTTAAAAGATCATACTATCATAGACCTAATATAAAACTCAGCTCCTCCATCTTCTGACTGTTTCCTCTCATCTTCAAATTAAATACCTGATAGTTTCTATTGTTTTCCTCAGGAAAAACCCAATATGTTCCAACCCTTCTTCAATCATCACCCATGATTTCTCCTGCCACCCACCCAGATGACAACTTCTAATCTGGAGTAAACTAAACTATCTACATATGCTGAGTTTCCAAGATTCCAGTTTACTCCAATTGCAATCTTTATTTCAAAACCCAAAAGTCCCTGCATTCTCATGATACTATTAAAATTTCTTTTCTTGGTCCCTAGATAGTTATAACTTGGTGAAATTATCCATCTCCAGTAGAAATGTACACATTTTACAATAGTGAATTTAATAAAATTAACCAAGTAAACTTTGAAAGTTAAAAGTCTCTTTTTATCATATTTAAAATTGCATAGATACAGAAATTGCGATCATGTAACAATTTTTATACTAAATTCGGAGTATGGGGGGCAGCAAATTTTATCACTGCAATAGGAGAAACAATGCATTTAGGGGCAAAGCATAGTAATCAGTCATAGTATTTAATAATATTTCTCATTAATCATATTTAGATTAAACAGAAGTTTTGTTTTGTGCCAAGGCTGTCTGTATTTCTGGGAATGTAAAGAAAACCAATACAGATTCTGAACATTTTACGTTAGGTTCTCTGAAATAATGTTACTTTTTGCAAATCAAGCAGACATCCAGAAAGGAGGCTGGAAATGGACATTTTAACATGGAAAACTTAAAAAACTAAGATAACAGCACTTTTTTAAAAAGCACTTTTTAAAAACTACCTAATTATGACATTTACAGTGTTAAAATATAAACTGTAAAACCTGTACCGAGACATGTTGATGTCGAATTGTCACAGACTTGCTCCTTTTTCTGAAGTGGTAGAGGAGGATGGCAAAACAACTGAATAAAGGAAATCATCATCATAAAGAGAAAATCAATGCCTAGACTTGCCTGGACTTGTTTATGAACTAGAACTCACACTAAAGGAAATTCCAGCATGGTCTCCCCCAGTGTTGTCCATGGGCTTGCATCAAAATAAAGGCCTTTCTCAAAGTACAGAGGTACAAAAGCCCCTTTCCAGCTGTGATAAAATCATAATTAAAGAAAATATCCTTACCATATAAAGTTTTACATATTATAGCATTTTATATTTATAATTTTTAAAGACAACCAAATATACCAAAATTAGTTCTTGCAGTTAACAACCAAAATAATACCAGCTCCCAAAATGGATTTGCACATGACAAACACATCAGGTATTACTTTTCCTAAAAACAAAAATAAGCAGCGGGGCGTGGTGTCCTGCGCCTGTTATCCCAGCTACCTGGGAGGATGAGACTAGGGAATCGCTTGAGTCTGCGTGTTCGTTTGAGACTACCCCGGGCAACATAGCGAGAGCTAGTCTCTTTAAATAATAATAATAATAATAATAAGCATAAGCTATAAAAGCTACGAGCAAGCAAACCACGCCTTCAGTGAAAGTATGAACAGTGGAATATAGAAAGACCCCCAAGGATATATGGCTCAGATCTAGTCTACCACTGCATTAGCTTAAGAAACTAACTTGGTGACTGATGCAAATAAAATTTCCTCAGCTCTCTGAAACCATTCAATATGACTGAAGTGGTATAAACAAGGGTTTACGAGGCGAATGTCTGGTTTGGAAAAGGTTGAGGGGACAAATAAAGAAATCAAAGCTTCCCGGTGCACCCTGTATCAAGAAAAGGAAAGATCATAGCATACTTAATTTTCATGATTGGACTAGGGCCTACTCTTCACACAGCGCATTAAAGACAAGCACGTCCCTATTTTAAGAAATCTACATAAGAAGGAGAAGAGGATAAAAAAACAGGTTACAGGCTCCTTAGCGAACTACAGGGGAAGTCTTTAATTGGGAAGTCTGGAAATGAAGGGAGGATGGGGAGCATTATTTCAGAGGTCATCGGGACGCAGCAATATGGAACGAGAGGGCTAGAAACAGAAAATAATCAGCTAAATCAAGGTATATCATATAAGGTAGTCTCAAAAAAAACACGCAAGAATCTGGGCAAGAGGCCTCGGTGAATTGGCGAATGTTCTCCAGTCTCGGCTACGACGGTTCCGAATCTCAGGGAGCCCTTTACGTATTTAAAGCAAAGCTACCTAGACTTCAGCATCGCCCACATCGACCTCACATTCCTGAGATGAGCGTGCAGAGACAGGAGCGCGCACACACGCACCTCGATTCCGTAAGGATGCCATCACGGAAGATGGAATCCCCCGAGTCCCAGGGCGGGGGACAGCGGGAGGGCCAAGGCAGCCGCACGCCCAGATGAGCCAAAACGTACACGTGAAATGCTCAAAAACAAACAAAATAAAAGCGAGGGTGTCACGTGGAGGACGGGGGAGGGGGGGAGAAAGACCGCCAGACAGAAGCACCACTCGTGCGGGTCGCTCCCGGGCTCGTCCTAAACGCCCCGAGGCTCCCGACCGCCCGCACTCACCGGAACCCCCGGGTCGCGCCCGCGTCTCGGCGCCGCGTCCGCCCCAGATGCCCGCGCCGCCCTCCCGGCGCGCCCGGCTCGGCCCGGCTCAACTCCGCCTCCCTCGGCTCAACTTTCCCCGCTGGCCGGGACCGAGCCCCCTCCGCCGCGGAAGGCTCACTGTCAAAAGTCAGTGCAAGCCGACTCGCAGGGAAACAGCTGCAGGAAGTGACTGCGGAACCGGGAGGCGGCAGAGGAGGAGACTGGAGGCGCCGGCCCGACGTCGCCACTGCGCATGTGCGTGGCGAGCGGGCCGGGAGGGGCGCGGGGGGTTGCCGCGGTGGAGCCGACGGCTCTCTCGTCCCGCCCGACGGTCAGGGGATCCCGCGGCCTGGAAGGATGCGCGCCGGCCAAGCGATGAGACCGCCCGCGCCAGGGCGCTGAGCCGGCCTGGGGAACAAAGGTGAAGTCAAGAGGAGGATGCACTACCGCCAGTCTCAGCAGATGTCCATCCTGGACCCTGAAAAGTTGATCCAGAGCAGAAGGTTGGGCATAGCTTTTGCAACTTTCATCTCCAACCATTGAAAACCAACCCTCTTCCGTTTAAATCTCTCTTCCCCTCACCCCTCACTCCGCTTGCTGCTGGCCGGTTGAGTGGACCTAATAAATCCTCCAGGATCCTTTAAACCGCTCGGATAAAACCTTTAAACGGCACCTCTCCCCAGAATGAGTTTCTCTGACCATCAGTGGTCTCCAGCTTGGAGAAAGCATGCACACAACAGACAATGAGAGGGGGGGGGGGGGGGGGGAGAAAGAGAGACTGAATGTGAGCATGAGATAGATTTCTCCTGCTCCCCAGACAGAAAAATACAAGAAGAGAATAATATTAAGTTGTCACACCCTCTCATGGACAACATTGACGCCTTTAGGGTTAACATTGAGAAATGAGCTGAGAACATTCCAGCTTAAGCCTATTAATAGATAAATTCTCCCATACAAAGAATTTTCTGGTCATTTTATTGTGCTAAATTATACATAATAAATTTACCATTTCAACAACTTTTAAGTGTATGATACCATTAAGTTCATTTACATCGCTTGAACTTGTTTTTTAATCATTAATGTAAATGTCAAGGCAATCTAAATTTAGGAAGATGTGCTCTTTTGGTAGGCAAACTAGTACAGGAAGCTAAAGCTGTTTCGCTGGTTGAAATACGCCATCCAGTGCCACCACGAACAAACCAGACTGACTGTTTTCTAGACATGACTGTATAAATACAATGATTGTTGAACAAATATACATCACACACAGCCCATTACCAAGAGTTCATGGTACCTAAGTAAAAAACATGGCATTTTCTAAATTGATCCTCCAACTGTTTATGTGTCAGCAATTTAAATAGCCACATTGTCTTTAAGAAATGCTGCTGACATCCACTTTCCATTTCCTTTCTTAACTGCTAAGTCACTCAACTTCATAGTCTACTGTCAAGCTAAGTCCTAGCTTACCTTTCAAACCTGAGCTCCTACCAGTCCCCTAAGCATTGAACTAAACAGAGCTAATTAATCACACTCAGCCCCATCCATGCCACTCACTGTCCTGTGATAACCTCAATTTGCATCTTGAGAGCAGAATGTTTTCTTCCCTACCCCTGGCTTCCAAATCCTACCTGGTCTTAGCGACCACTTCTAAAATGAGCTCCCGTTTTAGAAGAGGGAGTCTCTTCTAGACTTTCTCTGTCCAGCTTGATGGCACACTTATTTATTGCCTCATTACAGCAGTTACTTATAGAAATGTCTAGTCTGCTCTATACAGTCCATCAGTGCAGAAAAGATCCATATCTTGGAGTTTTGAAATTTTACATTTCTTTCTTTAATGCATTTTAGTGTATCGGGATAAAAGTAAAATCTAAACTTTTAGCTGAGGTCTCACACTTTCTTTCTAGCTCTGTCCACATACTTTTATTGAATGTTTTACATTTTTTGTGGCTTCTAGTCTTATACCCTTCCTAGAAAACTAGGGAATTTCCTTTCCTGCTTCATGGAGGGGGGAGAAAGTCAATGTTTTGGTATTTTTAATAGACATTTGAAATTGAAGGCAGCAACAAACTGTCCCTTATGTCCTGATAGTTCATGAGTACCAGTTCTTGAAGAGTAGGAAGAAAAAATGAATGAGGCTATATTGTACTAGTCAGTTTTGCTGTAAAAATCCATAACTCCAAAATCTCCATGGCTTTTGGTCATGATAGTTTATTTATTGATTGCATCATATGCTGTAGACTGGTTTGTGTGTCTTCTAGTTCCAGGTCTCAGACTGAAGAAGTGGACCCTATGTGAGACTTAGCAAATATTATGACAAATGGGAACAGCCAGAGAACTGGTGAAATCTGTTGCTTCTACAATGCGTAGGACAAGACCACAGAAGTCCCACTGGACAAAGCCTTTCATTCAGTCAACAGCAAATCAATGAATTCTATACTTCCATGGGTAAATCATATGCCAGGAGTCATGATTTGTAATCTTTTTACAAGGGAATAGTGAGTGGTAGCTAATTATAAACAATAGGCAATACACCACATACATTGGGGAGCCCATGTTTTCTTATAGGTGTTAGTGTTTATCCCCAAGAAGGATCTTTGACCTAACCATTCAGGATTAGTTTGACAAAAGTCATGGAGATAGAGATGATAGAACCCCTAGAGCTGACGATAAAATAGATCTGAAATCTGTTCCTAGAAAGAATCAGAAAGATAAGTTTTCCTTTAGTAAGTCAGCAGACAGCAGCATCTTAGTATAACATTTGTGGGCATGAGGAACCAGAAGAATGCCCTCACACCAGTTGCATATTTAGTGAATGAAGCATTGAAGGTCATATAAAGCAGATAGAGGGAGGACTCTAAAGGATTGAAAGGACTTGTGATCACAGTAAGGAAAGACAGAGAAAAAGAGCATTGGTCAGCAGTCCAAAAGCAGGCAATAGAAAGGGGACATCAACATCTAAAGGAAAAGCCCAGGGTATTTGCAGCTGAGGATCAGAGGAACCTTGCCACCTGATTCTACCTACTCCAATCTACCCTACTGCCACCCCTCCCAAATAATAAGAGCTACTCTCAGATAAATTAGAAGGAAGGAAATCATTTTTAGTTAAAAATAATTTGTGCATAGGGAAGATTTGTGAGTAACTGATGTGTATCTGAAACTAAGTTTTCTATCCACAGGAAGTTTCTGTCCAAGATATTCAACATTGAGACTCTTTTATTTCTCCTAAAAAAATTAATTTCTGCATTCTTGAGTTCTGTGGCCTCATATAGCATAACTAGTATATTTGTATAATCATAGGTGACTGAGTAAATGGATTAAAAAAATAAACACCTAGGCCAGGCGCGGTGGCACATGCCTTTAATCCCAGCCTAAGATGGGAGGCCAAGACTGAGACTTGCTTGAGTTTACGAGTTTGAGTCCCAACTGGGGCAGCATAGCAAGACCTAGTCTCAAAAAATAGCTGGGTTCAGTGGCACATGTCTGTAATCCTAGCTACCTGGGAGGCTGAGACTGGGGATCGCTTGAGTCCAGGGTACCCAGGCAATGAGATTCTGCGGTTCCCCAGGAAACATAGCGACACCTAGTCTCTAAAAAATAATAATATAAAATAAACACCTAAATGAATCCCTTAAAGTAGGTATAATAGTGCCTGACAATTGTACTTTATAAGAATATTGTCTCTCTAGAATTACCACTGTGTAGGAACTCTCTGAACTTATTGAGAGTAAATTTTCATATTAAAATGGGCTAATAATTTTTATTTTAGATTTCACAATGAAGAAATCTCCATTTTGTACTATTTACAAAGAAAATGGCACTAACACTACTGGTATCTTGACTTGAGTCTTTGGGGGAATCTCAGCTAGAAATCTTCATGCTGTATCCAAAGTCAAATAGAAAAGGAACATTCATCTCTATACAGGGACTGATACAACTTGTCAGATCTGATTCTCTCTGATATGAAAATATGCATCGTCTTTTGAGATTCCTCATTCCCTGCTCTATACCCAGACCAAGACACATTACAACTTCTAGATGCTTAACTCATCAATAGAAGTCTCCAAAATTTCTTGTCTCCTACACTGACTTCTGCTTTTCAATGCAATCATACAATCAAAACAATTTAATATAACAAAAAAAACCCAAAACACATTAAATAAGCTCACAGGTATTTTAACATGTTCTAATTTAACAACAAGAGTAGAATGACTTGTTAAACTCCCTGAGCCCTCTGATTAAAAAAGCAAAGTAAGTAGAATAGCCAAAAGTCAATAACAACTACAATAATGAAGTTTCCCCACAGTCCCAAAATACAAGTAAGGAGCACAACAAAACACAAGAGCTACAAGGACTGTGTGAAAGAGAAAGCAAGGAAAAACAACAAGGCTACTGACAGACTGAGAATACCAAAGTAGCTGGCAGGTGCTTGCTGGGAATCTCATAGAGCCAGTCTGGGCACAACAGTGAGACTGACTGAGAGCTTGCGTGTTTCAAGAGCAGATGCCTGCAATGCGTGTGCAGTGAGTTTTGAAAGGACAGGAGCAGTCTGAAGCTCATAAACTCAGAACTAATCATCCTAACTCCACCCCCAAACTTGGGAGAAAATACTGGGAAATTTAAATGTAAAGATTAAAGAACCAGAAAAGAAGGTTCAAAGAGAAGAGGGGAAGGAGCCAGCAGATGTCAGAATAAGCCAGCACCCTGGTAAACACTTTCTGAAGACAAATGAGTGAGCTCTAGAGTCTGAAATTGCAAGGACATCCCAGACTGCCCACCCTCCAGCCTCTGATCAAATTTTTAGACTCAACCATCTATTGATTTAAATGTTAATGTTTTCAGAAACACCTTCACAGACACCCTGAAATAACATTTCATCAGCTGTATGAACACCTCCAGTCTAGTGAAGATAGAAGTTAGCATTCACATCATGTGAGATAATGAATGCTGCTTTGAACTGTTAAATGTTGGATAATTTGATATACAAAGAAAAGTAATGTAGTCTTGTTCTTTTTTTAATTTTTTATACTAGACAGATGATAAAATAGTTTGATCAAAGTAAAAGTACATATCTAGTTACTTTTTTTGTTTTCTTGTCAATTCTTTTGTAGTTTATACTTCCTGATTAGAATCATATTGTCAGATTCCCCAAGCAAAATTTCCATTGGGATATTAATCTGAATTGCAACAAACCTATTCATTAACTTGGGGAGATGCTCAAATTTTACAGTATTCCCTTTCAAGTCACTCTACAGTGATTTAAAATGTCTATGTTCCTGACAAAGATTTTGTGATTTTCTTCATCATAGATACACTATTTGATACATTGTTACCATTATTAAAATAGGTATAAAGTACACATTTTTGCTTTAATGAATAAAATCTATTTTTTAACTGTTGCTGGCATGTAGACTACTAAAGTCTTATACTCAAGCATTTCAAATAACTTTATTATACATTTGTACTATTATTAACATGGCACATGCTTCCTTGTAGGTGAATTTCTCAATATATAATAAAAAAAATCATTTTTTTTGGAGACAAGGTCTCGCTATATTGCCTGGGGTAGTCTCAAACCCACGAACTCAAGTGATCCCAGGCCACAGCCTCCCAGGTAGCTGGAACTACAAGCGAACACCACCACGCCTGACTTTTTTAGGGACTAGGTCTCACTATGTTGCCCAGGGTAGTCTCGAACTCGCGAACTCAAGCAATCCCAGGCCTCAGTTTCCCAGCGCTGGGAATACAGATGCATGCCACAGGTGCAGCTGAAAATGAATATTTTTAATTATAATAGCAATATTATTGTTTTTCTGTGTTCTGTCAGTGGCAGAAATACAACTAAAATTGATTTGTGCAAAAAAGCGTCCTGGAAATTTCCTAGTAGCCCAATTATAGGAAAGAAAGATGGAATCTTGAAACCAAAGACTAAGATGTGGCCTGGAATCTTTCTTGGGCCTCTTTCTGTCCTCGTACAAATGGGCTTCAGTGTACTTCAGTGCGGTCTTGTTTCCCACAAATAGGCGAAATTAGATGCCAGCAATTTTTTTTTAGGAAACTAGGTCTCCCTATGTGGCCCAGGGTAGTCCTGAACCTGCGGACTCAAGTGATCCCTAACCTCAGCCTCCCAAGGCTGGGATTACAGGCGCGCACCACCACACCCAGCTATGTTTTTGAGACTAGGTCTCACTATGTTGCCCAGGGTCGTCTCGAACCTGGGAACTCAAGCGATTCCTACCTTCAGCCTCCCAAGGCTGGATTAAAGGTGCATGTTACCATTCCCAGCTTCTAGATGCCAATAATTTCTAAGACTTATAGCTTGAGATTTCCACCATCAGAAATACAGAATCTTAGGTACTGCCTTTTTGTTCCAAATTTTAAAATCCCTTTGGCAGATTTTACTTGAACAAGAGTAGACTAGCTGGTCACCTCTGGATTCATTTACATCATCTCTGGTGAGAGGGACAGGAACTCAAGAGAGGGAGATCTCACAGTGAAGCACCAGCTGCTTTAATTGTTTAACTGGTGATTTTATAATAAAGGCAATATAAATATCAGAAGGAAAAAATTAAACTGAGTCAAGAAACCTAAACAGTTGTGAAACTTATTTCTTAAATAACTCGGGGTAAATCACTTAAGAGCCATGGGCATCATTTACATAACAAGTGTTTTTGGATTGGATGATATCTAAGGTCATATCCAAATATAAAATGTTATGATATAAATAAATGACAAAATATATTCCTCCAAGTTTAAATGTTACTTTTCCAAAATGTCTTTTTTTCCCCCAAAATGTCTTTCAAATGGCACCATCTCCTATTAGTGTTTTCATGATGTGAGGAATGACAGGTATGCCTGACAAGTTTCCAAAGGACCATTCCAGGGTCGATACCTTTCAACCTCTGTCAGTGTGGCCACTAAGTTGAATTTGAAAAGACAGTAAATTTGAGTTGATGGAACTATTTATATTTTTTATAACCTATTACTGACATTAAGAGTTAAATTATTTTTTTTTTCTTTTTGAGCAAGACAACCCTACCCTCCCTCAGCTACACAGAATAGGGGCTTGGAAAACAACAACTACACCCAGTAAAAACATCTATATGATTACATTTCAGCTGGAATGGTACAAATAGAAAAAGACCCATTTGGGAGTTTCTGTTACTTTGGGAGAATCCACAGTCCCATTCATGTGCTCATTCATTTCACAAATAGTAACAAATATTCAGACATTGTACTAGGTATTGTGGAGATAGCAGAGAAGAAGAAAACAAGATCCTTAGTTCTTGGAGCTTATATTCTAATTAAGAAGATGAATAATATATGCATAATAAAGAAAAGAGTAAATAATACTAGAGAGCAATAAGTCTTATGAAAAACAATGTGGTTCAACTTTTTTTAAAAAGTGACTAGGAAACGGAAAAAGAAGCAAGTTGGAAGAGGATCTTTTGGGAAGATATTTCCAAGAAGATCCTGAACTGAGGCTTGATAAGCAAAAGGAGCCAGTCAGGTGATGATTTAACCGACAGGTGCTGGCGGTTCTCATGTTCACCTGTGACTAGGTAGGAGCCTCTTTTTCTTTCTCTTGTCCTTTTAAATGTAAAAATAATAATAATAATAATAATAATAATAATAATAATATAGGAAAAGCATATTCTGAGGCTTCTAGATGGGAATTAGCAGTACATGTTGAAGAAAGAGAAACAAAACCCAATATAAATAAAAAGCAGAGTAATAAGTGATGATATGGGAGAAAGAGGCAACACCAGATCATGGAGACTATAAAAATAATTTGGATTTCATGACAAATGCAAAGAAAAGCTGAATTTTTTTTGAACAGAGAATAACATGATCTGATTCATACTGTTATGTTATAAAGATCACTGTTAACTGTGTGAAAAATGGTTCCACATCAGTTTCTTCCAGAAATGTGACATTAGTTTAACAGTATAAAGCCAATTATGTAAGTAATCATATTAGGAGATTAAAAGAGGAAATTCATGAAATACAGAAAAAGAAACTTCATTGAAAATTCAGTATGTAATTATGATTTTTAAAAAAGTGAACATTCTGGTTTCCAGTTCAGCATCTAAGACACTTAGCGATCACCATTTTATCCTAACAACAAACAAAAAATTGAATGAATCAGCAAGTCCTCTTAGATACATAAAAGAAGTGAAGTTAACAGGTAAAACACTGCCCCTAAAATGGAAGAGATCAACAGATACTCTCAACTTTCTGGAGCAGAAATGCATTGTCAGAGATTTCTATAGTAATGGCTGGTATAAGCAAACCCAAGTGTAGTTGACAAATTGCTGGAGTCTCGGTGTAGGCAATTTGGGAAGTTAAAAATTCCAAGTGGACCCAGTGTTTAAATGAACAATTAACAATTCTGTTAGTTTTACTTTCTGGAATTCTACCAGGTTCTCACAGTGAATATTAGAAAAAATATTTCCATGCTTGCAGCATGAGGAAGGAAAAAGAGACCACTCTGAAATATTCCCAGCGTATTCTATTCATCTAATAAGATCTGACCATAAGAGAAAAAAACTTAACCAGATACGAACTAGTTGGAACTTATTAGAGCCTGGTTGACTCAGAAGAAGGAAAATATCCAATTCCAACCAACTCTAGTCAACTTGCACAGCCCATAAGATATTAGTTGGGGGGGACTGAGAGACATTTATGAAGTTCACAGTCCAGAGACAAAGTTCTCACTAAAAGACTGAGAGACCTACTCATGGGATTATAGAATGCTTCTCCACTCCTTCCCAACCCCACCATAGCTACCAAAAAAAAAAAAAAAAAAAAAAAGATAAGTTTTAATAGAAAACAAAGAAAGAAACAGGGCCAGGCATGGTGGCGCATGCCTATAAGTGGCAGCCTAGGAAGCTGGGGCCAGGAATTGCAGTTTGAGTCCCGCTGGGGGCATGTAGCAAGACTTAGTCCCAAAAAAATAACTGGGCATGGTGGCACAAGCCTGTAATCCCAGCTACCTGGGAAGCTGAGGCTGGGGATTGCTTGAGTCTGTGGGCAACATGAGCCTGAGGTTCCATAGGCAAAAATAGCAAGACCTAGTCTCAAAAAAAAAAAAAGAAAGAAAGAAAAAAAAAAACAGTTTGAATAGATGGAGTAAATATTATACCCAAACACAGATAGGGTAGGGAAGCTAAAATTATCAACTAGACTAGTAGAGAAAAATAGCTATGTTAATATGTTAAAGGTTCTCATGGATAAAATAAACAGCATGCATAAATAGATATAAGCAGAAAGAAAAATTCTAAAAAAGAAGGTAAAGAAAATATTAATGATCAAAATTACTGTAACAGAAATGAAGAATATTTTTGGTGGACATATTTGTATGCTAGACTTGGCAGAAAAAAGAATGTATGAGCTTAAGGACATCTCGACTGAAACATTCCAAATAAAAAACAGAGAGGATAAAAACCTAACAGAATATCTGAAAAGTGGGAACAACTACAATAGGGGTAACATTCTAATAGTGGAAATTTCAGAAGGGAAAGAAGTGAAAAATATTTGAAACAATACATTACAGAGAATTTCTATAAATTTAGTGGACATTAACAACAATATAACTACCAAAAGAACTATATCTATGCATATCATATAAAGAAAAATCCTGAAAGAAATCTGAGGAACAAGACATCTTACCTATAGAAAAGATAAGCATTGTACCTGGCTCTCTTCACAAACCATGCAAGCAAGAAGCGAATGAAATATTTAAAGTTTTGAAAGAAAAAAACCACCAGCCTAGAATTCTGTGTTCAGTGAAATTATTCTTTAAAGTAAAATTGACAACTATTTTTTTAAACAAACAAAATTTGAGGAATTTTTTGCCAGACATACCCTAGTGAAAAATGTTGAGAGATTTCTTGGAAGAAAAATTATATAGGACAGAAACTCCAATGATGATATTTTCCTTTCAGTATACTTTATATAATATAACCAAATGGTATTTATTTCAGGTATGCGATGTAGTCTACCATATCAATAGACTAAAGAAGAAAAAACTCATGATCATACTAGTAGATGCAGAAAAGCAAATGTTTGATAAAATTCAACTGTTTGTGATAAAAATGTCCCTATAAACTAGGAACATAAGGGAAATTCCTGAACTTGGCAAAGAATATCTGCATAAAACCTATAGTTAACATCATATTTGATGGTGAAAAACTAAAAGCCTTCCCACTAAGATCATCAGTGAGACAAAGTATGCTCTTCACAACATTTTCAACATCATACCATGAGTCCTGGCTAGTGCAAAAAAACAAGAAAAGGAAACAAAAGGTATGTTGGTTGGGAAAAAAAGGAATAAAGCAGTCTTTATTTGCTCGACATATGATTGTCGATGTGGAAACCCAAAATCATCTACATCAATAAAAAATTACATAACTAATAAGTGATTATAGCAAGATTGAAAAGTATGAATTAATATTATAAAAATTACTTTCCTACATAGAAGCAATAAATAAGTGTAATTTAGCATTACATTATTTACATCAGTATATATAAAAGAAAATAATACATGTAGCAAAACTGCGAGATTTGTATGAGAAAAACTACAAAACTAATCAAAAAAGAACTAATTAAATTGGAAACAAATTCAATATTTTGAACAGAAACACTCAATATTGTCAAGATGTCAGTTCTTCCTAATTTAATCTATACATTCATTGTGATCCCACTCAAAATACCAGCAAGAGGATGGGGGGGAAATATATCAGCAAGTTATTTTGTGGATATTGAGAAACTGATTCTAAGTTTTGTATGAAGAGGCAAAAGAGTCAACTTGATATTGAAGAACAATGTCGGGGGGCTAGCCATCTTCAAGAATATCGTAAACTTACAATAACAAGACACTGTGGCATTACTGAAAACATAGAGAAATAGATCCCTGGAACAGAATAAACCCCCAAAAATATACTGCACCAATCTTTGACAAAGAAATAAAGATAATATAATAAAGCACAGAGCCATTTCGACAGAGTACTGTAACAACTAACATCCATGTGCCAAAAAAGTGGGTCTAGATATAAACCTTAAAACCTTCCAAAAGTTAACTTAAAATGGATCACGAAACAAAATGTAAAGTGTAAATCAGCATATATGTAAACATACATATATGCATACGTGTGTGGATGGACAGATGGATGGATGGATGGATGGATGGATGGATGGATGGATGGATGGATGGATGGATGGATGGATGGATGGATGGATGGATGGATGGATGGGTGGATGGGTGGATGGACAGACAGGATCCTAGAAGATAACATAGGAAAGCACCTAGAAATCCTTGTATTTGGAAATGTCTTTTTAGAATCATCACCAAAGACATAATCCATGGGAAAAGAATTGATTAATTGGTCTTCATAAAAATTAAATGTTTCTGTTCTGCAAAAGACACTGCCACAAATAAAAAGCAAGCCAGACTCCAGAAAATAAGGCATTTCTGATAAAATATGACTATCCAAAATATATAAAAAATACAAGGAAACTACAAAGTAAACTAAAGGCTTTAACAGACAACTCACCAGACAGAATAGACAGAGGGAAAATAAACATGAAAAAATGTCCCACATTATATGTCATCAGGAAAATGCCAGTCAAAATAACAATGAGATACCACCGCACATTTTTTACAATGGCCAAAATCCAGAACACTGGCAATAACAAATTTGAACAGGATATGAAGAACAGAAATTCATTAATTGTTGGTGGTAACACAAAAGAGTAGTCACTTTGAAAGACATTTTGGAGATTTCTCACGAAAGTAAACACTCACCATATGATCCAACAATCTCAACCCAAAAGCGTTAAAAATTCAAGACTTTACAAAACCCCACAAATGAATGTTTATTCCTTCTTTCTACATTAGTGCCAAAATTTTGAATCAATACATAGGTACTTCATACTCAACTGGCAGGAGAGACACCATGGTTAGGAAGATGGTTTCCCCAGGGCAAGGTTGAGACTCTAGAGGTGCTGATCCATGCAATTTCCCCAAATATGGGAAGCTCAACTGCATAGTTGGTGGAAGTGGGGGACTGCATTCAGTTTCCCTTGAGAAAAGAAAAAGATGTTCTTCAAAAGAGTATGGGCAAGGAGAGAATGAAATGATGTGATCAGAATATGATAAAAACAGTCAAAGAATGTCATTTTATGCAAGGCTCACCTCCTTGTATAAGGGAAAGAAATAAAAACTTTCTCAGACAAACACAAGTGAAGGATTTTGCAAACACTAAAATCCCTCCCTTCTCCCCATCCCACCCACCTTCAAGAAATGTTTAAAGGATTATGTAAATTAAAGAGAAGCAAAACATAAGTAACTGAACAAGGAAAAAGAACCAGAAAGCAAAAGACAAAATGACAACAACAGACTCATATATCAATAATTATTTTAAGTGTAAGAAGATGAACTATCAATTAAAAGACAAAAAGGACTTAGATATGGAAATAGAATTCAACCTTTCTTTGTCTCCTGGAAACATCCTGAATTCCAAAGATAAACATAGGCTCAGAATAAAGGGTTGGAAAACAGTCCTGTGAAAATGGGACAGAAAGGAAGGCAGGGAGAATCGCACTTATTTTAGATAAAATAACTCTCCAGCGGGTAGACACTATACAAGGATTACAGAAGCTATACATCAGGAAGACATACACTCTGATCAATGTATACTTACAAATGAAGGGACATCAAAATATTTTTTAAAAATTACTAACAAATTTGCAAACAGATTTTAGGAGAAACACATTTATGGTAGAGAAACTTCAACACTCTGCTCTCTCCAATGAACTGGTGAACTGCACAGAAAATATATAAGAACACAATAGCCTTAAACAAATAGACTAAATGGCTTAATAAATATTTATAGGGTACTGCATGCCAAAAGAACTAAATACACATTCTTATCAAATGTGCATTTATCATCTTATCAAATGTAACATCTTATCAAATGTGACTTTCTCCAGGAGTACACGGTAGGTCACAAGACAGGTATCAACAAATTCACGAAGATTGTTATCATACAAAGCAACTTCTTGAACCATAAAATCACCCATCACCTCAGCACCCATGAACTATTTCAGGTGCATGAAAATTTATGCTCTTCCCTTTCATGTTCTACGGCTCTGCCTCCCACTTGCCTGTTGTCTATCTCAGATCATACCTAAAATTTTAAATGATAGGCTAGCAATGCAATATTTATTATCTGCTTTGCCAGCATTGAACTATGGAAAGCACAATATTTACATACAGTAATTTATCAGAAATTTCCCATAATTTAAGTTTTCTTTCAGTTTTCACTTAGTAGAATATCCAAGCAAAATTACCACTTTAGGAAAAGGCTTTACAATTTCTTTGAAATCAACTGAAGATCAATGAGATGAATAATTTATTATTTGTCCTGGAGGATAACTGACTAACAGAGCACATCCTATTCTGAACAATAAAAACATAACCAAGCTGAGATTAGCAGTTTTATTTTTTCAAGACTGGAAAATAACCCAAATACTATCATACTACAATTTATGCACAGAGTAGTTATCACACTACATGGTGAATAAAATTTTTAAGGCAAAAATTTGCCTTTTAGTTTGGGAGATATTACAAAGTCAGTTGGATGCATTTGCATTACATTTTTTCAACTATTAGTTTTCCCAAACATATATATCAGATCTGAAGGCTTCCACTTTTAACATTACCCTAGTGATGTACTTCATAAAGTTTTAATGAGGCCTGTATACAAAGGATGTGTGATATTTTGAAAACAGTGCTAAATCAATTAAGTTCCATGAAATAAAGACAACATGAGAGAATAATAAAAAGATGAGATGACATTAAATGAAAAAAATATTTGAAATACATGTAATCAATAAAGGACTAGTAATCAGATCTTTATGTGTATATATTTACACATGTATAATTCACAAATGTATATTATATATAACAAATTAACTAAAGACAAATTATTTAAGAAGAAAACCCATTAGAAAAATAGGCAAAAGCAGTGTAAAGACTTCCAAAGTAAATGATCAACAAACATGTATAAAGATGTTTTGTCATGTATTATAGGAACATAGTTTTAATTAAAATTAAAACTTTTATTTTTCAAAAGCTAGTGGATGGATAGAATCTTTGAGTCATTGCTTTCTTCAAGGATACCAGTGATAAGCATCTGGAGAGAATAGTCACTCTGGAATATAGCTGAAGAAGTGGATACCAGCGTCTTAGCAAGGAGGAAAACTAGAAACCACTGGAAAGGTTAAGACTGAGAAACAGTAAGTCAAGAATGGGCCAGTTCACCACGAGGGATGGTCCCCCTTTCCATACCAATTCCAGAGCTCTCCCATGGCCCCAGCCTGGGAAAAAGAATACATAATTTTCATTGAGAGTATATCTTGTCTGACAGTTCAGTGAAGGACATTCAATTCACCAGGAACTTGTACAGCAATCCCCAACACAGTTTCTGGGATCCTGGGATTGTCTGTGTCCATTCTAGGGAACCATGGAGGACATTCCTTCCCCACACTCAGGCAACCATCCATTTGTGCATAGAAGAAAAACTGCACAACGCCACAGTAAACTCAGTCAACCCAGGCACATGATGGCCACCTCAAAGAGAAAAGACCTCAGAATTAAATTTACCTTGACAGCACCTTGAACGTGGATTTCCCATGCTCTAGAATTGTTAAAACAAAATTTCTATCATTTGATATATAGTTCAAGTCACCCAATCTGTTGTATAACTTTTATGGCAGCCTAAGGAAACATTAGGAGCCAAGTGTTAGGATGATGTTTCTGGTTTCTGGATATCAATGTCAACTTATTTTCCAAGTCTAATTGTCCTCAACATGTCTAGAAAGTCACTGGAGCAAATGGCTATATGTTCCTTTGGGTAAGGGCTGAAGCTACCAGCATAGCAAATGCTCATTGTCTTATCTTAGGGTCCTTCCTCCTGGGATTCTGGCCACCTCTTCAGTCAGTGGGCTCTGGGTTTGAAAACTAACTTAAAGTTAGGCAAGCAAACACTGCTTTTTTTTTCTCATGAGGTAAGGAATCAAATAGCATAAAATTAATCTGTTTGAAGTGTACAATGCAGTGACAAATAGTATATTCACAGTGTTGTATAATATCAACAAATTCAACAATATCACAAATTCTAAAATATCTTTGTTACTTTTAAAATAATTCCCAAGATTCCCAATGAGAACTCTGACCTTGGCATTACACTCCTGTGTGGGCTAGTAGTCAATTACCTATGAAGACTGGTGATTAAGTTGTAAACATGACTGAAAATATTAAGTCCTAAATATCTCATCTCTCAATTCAGGAGATAAAATTCTTATTTAGGTATAGAGACCCTATGATCTTCACATTTGGCTCACAGATGCTCAATTTCTTTAACATTTCATTATATCTCTGTAGGACATCATCACCACTTAATAATACAGCCAGTCAATTTCACAGCCCCATATGTATTATACACACATCACCAAAGTTTGATTTCAGAGAAGTGGTAGTTAAGGTATTCTCCTCCACCACAGCCTTTTCCCAAATCACCACTGGTAAATTACTAGTACATTGACTGCATTTTATGTTAGAAATTGTCTTTGGTTCACATACCACTTGGGGACCATCACTGCAGCCAAATGATGAATGATCCAGTCCACCATCATCACTGTGGACTGCACTATCTCCAAGTCTTGAGTAAGAAGAAACTAAGAAGGCATTAGGACTGCAAGAGATATATTGGAGATTGGTATCTTTCAAAGTCACAGGAATAAAGCAGGATCAGGCAGGAAAAGTTTTCAAACAACAATACAGAATTGACTATCAGGACCAATACAACAGGCAGCTCCAGAATTAAAACTGCCTGTTAGAACTCTTGGCATGTATTTTATAACATGTCTGAATATAAAAACAATGTTTAAAATTAATTATAGGGGGAAAAGGAGGAAAAGCATGTCTTGGGATAAGTGAACAAAATGCTATAGCAGCAATTATATCAATTATGAAAAATTATATTGTATCCATTAAAAATATTTAACTTATTAATTTTTTCCTTCTTTTATGAGATAACAATATTTAGACACCCAAAATTTCCATGAATATGGGGATAGAAATGACAAGAGTTTTGCTTTTTTTTTTGTTTTAATATAAGCTCTGAAGGGAAACCATGAAAAAAAATACAAAACAACTGCAAAAAATAGGGGGCAAGAGGAAATTTCAGCCTCCTGTAGAAACAAGTCACTAGTGACAGAAGATAGATGAATATTCCCTAATTCCAGGTCAATATATTATTCAACCTCATGTTACTTATTAAAATACATTTTTAATGAAGAAAGTAAGATTTTGCCAATAAAGCTGCAATTTCAACACATGTAAATTTAAATCATAAATCCTTAAGTTTCATTTTTATTAAAGTAATGCTATATTTTTCACTAAAAAATTCACTATTTTTCAATTTTACCATTTTCAGGTATGTTCTCAGTGAATGGTATAGTATTAATTAATACATTCATGAGATAAGCACTCCCCAAATGTAACATGTGATAGATTTCACCCCATTTATTTTGTTGTTGTTGTTGTTGTTGTTATTCTGTTCTCAGGGAGTGAATCCCTGGGATTCCAATAATGTGAAATTTATATATAAATAAATTTTTAAAATATACACAACTTCGGGCAGGGGGAAAGGGGGGAGAATGAGAATGGTGGGGAGTGGGGGGGGGTGAATTCCTGGGATTACAATGATGTGAACTTTATATATAAACAAATTTTTAAAAATAATAAAAAAAGAAAATGATTGTTTGCACTTTGCAAATAATCATGATTTTATAAATAAAACATCAATAAAAAATTAGATCAATATTTGTCTTCAATAAAACATATCATATTTGTTTGAGAACATGTTTGAGCATATGTCCTTTAGTGGTATAATTTTTTAAAAGGTCAATTGTTTCAGGTTGGATACCAGTTTTTGTTGTAAAACATACACTGGCCAAATCAATAGCCCTAAATCTTTATCAAATTTTCTACTTTCAGTAGCCTTATTTTTTTTTTTAACTAAATCATTGTTGCCATGATGGAAATGTAGGATCCCTCTGCTTTAGGCATTGTTGCCACAGGTCACTACCAGAGCACCTTTGTGCCTTCACTTTTTTGTTTTCAGCCCTCCCCATTTCCTCCTACCACCCTTCTTATTGCCCCCACTCTACAATAAAGTTTCAAGAGTTAATTTTTTAGTTTGGTTTTATCTAGCCCTTTTTTTTATTTTATTATATTCCACATATATGTGACACCATCCAATATTTGCCTTTCTTCTTCTGACTGATTTCATTCATTCAGCATTATTCTCTCAAACTCCAGTTATATCAGTGCAAATGACAAGAGTTTACATTTTTGATAGCTGAATAGTATTCCAATGTGTGAGGGTTGGGTGTGTGTGTGTGTGTGTGTGTGTGTGTGTGTGTGTGTGATATCTCCTCTCAATATATGCATATATTTTTGGAGTCTGATTTTAGGCTGTTTTCATATCTCCACAAAAAATTATAGTCTGATTTTAAATATTTTTATATTTTTTATTGAACAATATTGCATTACAACAATCTGTAACTCTCATAATTGTTTTAAAGACAGCTTCAGTTATTTTGTTTTTGTTTACATTTTGGTTTGTTTTAGTTAAAAACTTGTAGTTCTTTTTCCTCATAATTTTCCCAGTTAGTATTTTAAAACCACTAAAATATGAGAGGTTTTATGCAGTTCCTCACAAGTGTTTTCCCAAAAGGCACAATAAAGTTCAAGATACTGTGCATTTCCATAACAATATATTACTCACCAAATATCCATGCTTACTTAGACAAGTCTACATAACTAGTTTGCACCTGGGAAGGAAAAGGATAAATGTCATTTCTAATGCAAAATATTTAAGGTCAGTTCATGATCTTCCAAATATGCAAGTTGTTTTGTGATAACAATCATAATATGGAAGCACCCTGTCTCTCTCAGTCTGTTTGGAACAAAACTGCCCGAAAAGTCACAGAGCCCACAATCCTTGGGACAGAGGAAACAGATATTGAGCTACCAAACTACTAATATTTTGAGATTAATTTTTTACTGCACATATCTTACCATCTGAGTATAATCTATATTTTTTTATTGATTGTTGCATCTTACTTACTCTCAATACAATGATAGAAGTAACACAAATTACATCTTTTAGGGAAAATCTACCCAGTTTTTCAATTTGTGAGAAGTTGTGGGTTATGTCAAAAACTATCCCACTACCTTTCAGTGATTGGAACTAAAGGAAGAATGACAAACAGTTGACCTCCATTGAATCTCCAACAACTTTTTCAGTACAACTTTTTCAGGAAAATACTCCCTTTTTAAAAATTGTTTTCTAACCAAGGTTTTCATTCCTCTCAAATCTGGAGATTATATAATGTTTAACAAAGTAGCAAGAAAAAAATCACTACATCTTCATGATAAAAAGGAAAAAAGAAAACTTTCTAAATTCAATGCTTTGATTTATAGAGGAAGAAAGGTCCAAGGTGGCCAATATGACTTGACTGATGCCATTCCACCACTCACAACAGCTGGGGTGAGAGTGCTGGTCTGTGATACCAGCATAGAGTTCCTTCTATGTTGAACTCCTGGATGTTCATGAACTGGATGGAGAAGAAGGAATAAGAGGAAAGATGAAGTATTCTAATAAAACATTCCAATTCTAATTTGGTCCTCTGAGAGGAAACACCATCGGGCCCTAATGCTGGAAGGGCAGGAAGTTCTTCCGGAGTCATTTCCATCACATCAAGTGCTAGTTTCAAAAACAACTTGCTCTGACATTTACCTTGACAGTGTAGGAAAGATGTCATGGCAGAACTACCTAGTTAACATTACCTTCAATATCAAAAGTTTTCTAAAAGTGAAATAAAAAACAAAGTCATGTTTTAGTTTTCAAAGAATATAAAAAGAGGAGGTAAAGAGAGGATGACATTTTGAAAGGATAGGACAAATAAAGTCAATGAATATATTAAATGCTATTTTCTGACTTTCATTTACTGAGGACATCTTCAATTATGAAGAAATGAGGTGATCTATTTTTTTAAAACTTTAAAAATAATTATCAAGAAAATATTAATGAACTTTGAATAGTGGGAGTATAGGAACCCATGAGAGTGGGTGTTCCAAATTGTACCCTATTCTGTTGCTCCATTTTAGATTGTTAATTTATTCCCTTCTGTCTATGGCCATACCACCCTGAACGCACCTGATCTTGTCTAATTTATTCCCTTCTCTTGAATTTTATAGCACATTTTCACTGACTTGGCTTTAATACATAAAATTTAGTCTTAAAATCACCCTATATGTTATGAAATACAACTGTAATAATCATAATTTCCTACTTCTTATTCAAATATTAACTGACTTAAATTTTAAAATAAATCATGACTTAAATTTTAAAATAAATCATGAAGAGTAGTACTATTCAAAAACCAGTAGAATATCATGTTAATTAAAAACAACATTACAGCACCAACTTTATGGTACTAAATGGTAACAAAATACTAGAAAAGCCAAATAAACTTGCATATCACAAAAATAGTAAGGCATTCAAGTGAGTAGAGAGATAATTCTAATAATTTAGGGGGAAAAAGGCCTTCACCCTGACTGTTTCCTGAACGTTCTTCAAGATTTCCCTTGCTATTTACTTGATTACGTTTTATTGATTCCTTAGTCAACAAACATTGACACATTAAACAAATATTTATACTACTAAAAAGTGCTATAGGAATAGTTCCTCCATGCTGATTTTATAATTCTCAGATACCACACAAGGAATTAATTTGTTGCTCTTGTACTGAGAGGAACTATCATTTTAAAAGATTCTAATTTAGTATACAACTTTGATACTCATGTCTTCAGATTTTACACTCAGCTAATTTGCTAGTTTCCAATCATAACATATACTCTCATACCTCCACAGATTTGGATATGTTATTTTTGCATCTGGAATTATGCCCCAACTCTCCCCCTCCCCTGCCCACACACACACCACTTTCAAATGTTTTCTCTTTCACTAAGCATTGAGTGCCAAAAGAGAATATAAACATATCTGAAATCCCTCCTCTCTGTTCCTATAACATTCTTAATAATGGGTAATTCTGTTGTATTGAATCGTCTTCTCCACTAAACATTGATCAGTATGCCATATATTTGTACAGCCACTACCTAGCTCATTTTCTCTCAGAATAGACATTTTGTCAATTTTTGTTAAAAGATGTAGGTGTGTTATGAAAAATCAGGGCATTAGAGGCATGATTATGACAAATATAGATGCCATTATCTTATAACTTGTTATAATAGCATATGTATAAGACTTAGGAAATTGACCAATAAGCCAGAAGTCCCACTATGATAGATTCAGGGTTTATGATAATGCATTGTTGTGTGAAACTAAAAGTAAGGCAAAATATAAGGTGGTATAGGAGGAGATGCAGAAACAGTGAAAAAAGACAAGAATAGAAAAAGAAAGGAAAGTAAAAGAGGAAAGTAACATTAGCACTATTCCAGGCACTATTCTAAGAACTCTATGTCATTAATCTTTCTAACAACATTATTCATATTCCCATTTTATAAGAAGCTCCTAAAATTTAAAAAATGTACTTAAAATCACAGACAGTAGGTGAGAGAGTCTACAAAACTCCTATTGATCTTTAGCTTCATTTGCAAACTCAGATTAATTCAATACTAAGTCCACTTATTATAAAAACTGCTATCAGTTTTCTTAACTTCCCCCTTATGATATATATATACGTATATATATATATATATATATATATATATATATATATACGTATATATATCATACTGCTTTGGAAATAGGAGAATTCAGATAAAATAATGTAAAATCACAACTGAGTATTTCTGATTTACACCATGTTAGAAATCTTTGCCAAAGATGGTGTGCATTAAGAAATTTGAGTGTTAACACAACAAAAACAAAGCAAAAAGCCCAATCAAAAAATGGGGAGAACTAAAAAGACACTTCACCAAAGAGGAGATACAGATGGCTAACAGGCATATGAAAGAATGCTCCACATCACTAATAATCAGGGAAATGCAAATTAAAACCACACTGAGATACCATCTTACACCAGTAAGAATGGCCCATATAAATAAAATGGTCAACAACAAGTGTTGGCACACATGTGGAGAAAAGATAACTCTTTTACAATGTTGGTGGAAGTACAAACTGGTCCAGCCACTATGGAAGACAATTGAAATTCAACAACTGAAATTCAAAATTCAAACAATTGAAAGTGGAATTACCCTTCGAACCAGCAATCCCACTACTGAGAATCTACCCAGAGGACATGAAAACACTAATTCAAAAGTTCACCTGTACACGCATGTTTATTGCAGCTCTGTTTACAATTGCCAAGATACAGAAACAAACCAAATGCCCCAAAACTGATGATCGGCTGGGAAAAAAATGTGGTATATGTACATGATGGAATACTATGCATCAATCAAGGAGGACAAACATGTCATTTGTAGCAACATGGATGGAACTAGAAGACTCATGTTAGCAGAAATAAGCCAAAAAGAAAAAGAGAAACATAGGATGTTCTCACTTATATGATAGATATAGGGAAAAACAAACAAAAGGATAAGAAAAATTAGAAACAACCAATGGGTGTGAATAATGGAGTGAGAGAGGAAGAGGAAGAAGAAAGCGGGGGAGGCGAAGGGCACAAAAGAGCAGGATGGTTAACAGGTGTTAGGGAAATGGGAAAACTTCGGGGCACACAATAATGTAATACACACACACATATGCAAAATTTTAAAAATTAAATTAAAAAAATAGTTGACATTCTTTGAGGACATCTATCCTATTCCCCATTATACATTCCCAGAAATAATAATCAGTACACTGGATTTGATGTTTATTATTCCTGTGGTATTTGAAACTTTTAAATCACACATATAATTAAATAATATATTATTTTGCATGGTTTATAATTTTGTAATTATGGTATTGCAATATGTATACCTATCTGTAACTTGTTTTCTTCCCACAAAAAAATAATTAATAAAAGAAGAAATTTGAATGTTAATAGTTGATTTAATCAAATTGATAGACTTAATACATGTAGTACTTTCTATAATTTATGAATGAACAAATAAATTTCTGGAATATATTTATAGATCTTTTTTCTTTATGATAGTCTTTTCTTATCACTCTAATTTTCTCTCTCTTATAATCTGTATTTCCTTTCATATTTTTTTTGGCTTTTTTATCAATTATCTTAAATCAAAAAATGAAGGAAGGAAGGGAAGGTGGGAGGGAGGGAGGAGAAATTCAATGGAATTAGAGAAAGTTCAGTGAAGAAAACTTAAAGATTATTAATGTTCTATGAAATAACAGAAAATAGGATATCTATGAAAACAAGAACTGAAAGCTATAAAAAGAAACATTCAGAAGGAAGATATGTTAGTTACATATTACTGCATGTCAGACTACTCTCAAACTTAGAAGCTTACTACAAACATTTACTATTTCATATGCTTTCTGTCTGTCAAGTATCTGGGAGCAAATTAGCTAGACAGTTATGGCTCAAGATCTCTCATGAGATTGCAGGCAAGTTACCAGGGAGGGCTGCAGTTTACCGAAGACTTGACTGGGGTTGCAGTCAAGATGGTTCATTACTTAGCTGTTGGCAGGGGACTCCATTTCTTACAATATGGATCATTCCATAACACCATCATACTTTCTTGCAACATGGTAACAGGCTTCCCCCAGAACAAGCAATTCAGAGAGCATAGAGCAAGAGAGGAAGAAGAGAGTAAAATTAAGGGAGAGGGAGGGTGCAAGAGCTAAGAATGGTTCACGGGTGACAAGATGATGGGAGAGCCACAGGGTAGACAATGATGTAACATATATGTGTGTGTGCATGTGTGCGCAATCAATAAAAAAATAAAATTTATAAAATATATAGGGAAAAACAAACAAATAAGAAAAAATGAAAACAACCAATGGGACTGAAACATGCAGCGAGAGAGGAGGAGGGGGAAGAAGGTGGGGGAGGTGAAAACACAAAAATTAGGATAGTTAACAAATGTTATTGAAGTGGGAAAGCCCCAGGGTACACAATAATGGACTAATGTAATATAAATATAAATATACATAAAAATTTATAAAATAAAAAAATGATAAAATAAGCAATCCAAAGGAAATCCAAATGGGACTTCCCATCCCCCAGCAGTTATCTGTCACCATGCTTCAATATAAGCAAGCTTACTGTAAAAATAAGAAAATTGAAAATAAGAAAGTTATTTCATACTATCATTCTACAACATGAAAATGTGCTTCAAAAAAGAGAAAAAAAATGATACAGACATGAAAGGGGAAAGTAGAAAAAAGATGACAAAAAATCAAGGACAAAGAATAGTAAGAAAAAAATCTTAAACTTCCAATTAATTTTAATTTCAAGAAGAGAAAACAAGGATGGATGGATGGATGGATGGATGGATGGATGGATGGATGGATGGATGGATGGATGGATGGATGGATGGATGGATGGATGGATGGATGGATGGTTGGATGGATGGATGGATGGATGGATGGATGGATGGATGGAGTTTATGAAATTTTTTTCCCCAGAATTGAGGGACACAAAGCTTAAGTTTCATAAGCTGTCCCTTACTGCCTAGCACAAATTATGAAAATGACCCAAACCCAAGCACAATAACACTAGGAATATAGGAAAGATCCTAAAAACTTACAGAGTGGAAACACAGAAGATATTGTGATATTTCTCAATATTATTGCATCTTAAGACAATGAGATAATGTCTTAAATTTTTTTGAGAGAATTTAATTTTTTGTCTAAACTATATAATCAGCTAAATTATTTATGAACTTACTTGTGCACCCCTAAACTTCTGCTGGAACACTAACCCCCACTGTAATATTTGGAGAAAGTCTTTGAAATAATTACATTTAGATGTGATTATCAGGTTGGGATCTTCATGATTGGATTGATCCTTTTATAAGAAGAAACATCAGGGAACTTGCTCTGTACTTCTCCCACCATGAAGATGTAGATACAAATTAGCCAACTTCAAATTCAGAAGAAAGCTCTCAACAGACCATGCTTGTTTGCCACCACCATTCTCAGACTTCCAACCTCAGAACTGTAAGACAATTCTGTTGATTAAGTTACCAAGTGTATAGTACTTTTTTATGGCAACCCAAGGTGACTAAAACACTACTAATTAATTGTGAAGGCTAAAGAAATTTTCAGACATAAAAAAACTGCAAGATTTTTATTTCCTTGCTAATTGAAATGAGGGCATACAGACAGATGTAAAAAAGACAAGATTCAAAAAAGCAAAGGCTCAGGACAACTGTCTATCTGTGTTGGTTTAGGTTGAAACAGTCTTAAACTGGAAGAGAGTGGCATGTTCCAGGGGAAAAAGTGAGATAAATTATGTTTGGTTTGATCATGTGTATAGTTGACTAACAATGTAAAGAATTAGTAATAAGTATATAGAATATGAAACAAGTTAAAATACGAGGTAATGTTAACTTCAATGAAAATAAAAATTTATGTGAGAAGAAAATAATTATGATATACTCTGACTCAAAAATAAAATCTATATAATTATAATGCATTCATATCATTTAAGCATTAATTTAAATGTACTTAGTAAACTAAAACAATAAACATGGTCATTTACCTGATCATGCTGTGTTTTTTTTTTATTACAAGTTTATAAGCAAAACCAATAGATATTGGTATTCATAGCCAATACATTTGAGGTGGAAACTAAAAGATTTTTGTTTATTAAGTGCCTCGGGTGTTTTTAAATGTGTTGAATCTGTTAATTTACAGAGGCCTGAGGAAAGTGAAGTGAACATCATTATAATTATCACCTTTCTCAAAAATTATAAAATATTCTTTCTCAAAAATTCTAAATTTCTGTTATAAATGAAGTCATTTTTTCCCTCCATGGGTATCAGAATTAAATTCAATGTATAGAACCATAATAGAGGAAGAAAAGCATTTCTAAAGCAACTTATCTTGTTCTTTTGGTACACAAATTCCTTTTTATGACTATTCCAGAGTCACATTTTATGACTATGATTCTTTAGCAAGTACACAGACTTTTTTCATTCAGATTTTTTGTACTTTTAGATATTATTCCATGGATTCCATCAATCAGAGGCACAAATAATTCTGACAGAGCATGTAGCAGTATCATCTTTATTTTATAGGCCCAGAGATTGAATCACAAAGCAGTTGAAGAATTTGCCTATCGTCACATTCAGATCATGACTCCTCAGATTCAATTTTCATGCCCCCTTTCACTGAACTAAGTTGTCTAAAGCAAATCTTAACTAAATTTAAGTTCCATATAATACTTTTCTCAGATTTGTAGAAAAGAGGATGTACCTGTTCTATAGCAGCACTAAAGAATAAATGAAAAACGACTTAAACTATACAAAATAGCTTTAGGGTATGGAAGTTTCCTTACTGTGAGATTCATTAAACACTAACATGGTTTCCAGGAATGTTATAAAATATTCATCTTTGAGAGTTTTCAATAAGTATTTTCCATCTGTTTGAATTTAGAGACTTAAACCAGAAGAAAAGAAGACCAGCAAGACCAAAACTACCCATTCCTTCAACAAATTCTTGTTGAGATTCTGATTAAGTACCTAACATAGTGTAGGTTCATGGTATTTTTCAAATGTATTTATTCAAAGAGTACGTCTCAAATGAAAATGTATAAATAGTGTTCCATCATAAGGAACTGCTAAATGTAATGTTTATTTATGTAAAAATAGATCAAAGTCTCAGAGATAAATTGAAGGGAAATAAAAATACTTATTAACAAGATATATAAAGCTAAATAAAAGTTTTTACATTCTATGTTGTTAAAAAATGAGATTGACATTTGCAAATTGTTTCTATACATTTACATAATAGAATTAACAGATAACTATACTTTTTTAGAACTTAGAGGAGTTCATCAAAGTAATAGGACATAAAATACACAAATCAACAGTTTTATATAATCAGTTATAAAATGTAAATGGGGAAGTCGGAGCAGAGGACTATTCCCTAAAGCAATAAAAATTATGAAATAGCTATTAATAGATTATGGGAAATATGCAAGTTCTCTGTGAAGAACTTGGCAGTGATTTACTGAAATATTTGAATAAATGGAGAATTTTCAGAACTGAAAACTCAGTATTGTAATGATATCAGTTCTTCTTAACTAATCATAGCTATAAATCATTCTAAATAAGTTCCCATATGTATGGATTGATTGATGATAATAATAATAATAATAAATTTTCTAGCTATAGACAATTGTAAATTTACCAAGAATAAAAACATTAACATATAAAAACAGGTGGCACGTTGACCAAAGCTGAATTATTTCTTCCGCCTATCAAAAAATTAAATTTATTTTTTAAAAAAGATAAACTCACAAGGAAAATGAGACAACAGTTGACAAGCAAATGATATGAATAAATTTTTGGAAGCTGGAAAACAGATGGGGAGATGACAACAAAAAAGGATGCTATAAGTGAAGATATCCTTCAAGGAGTCATTTGATTTGTGTCACTCAATCCTTGAAAGGTTCAAATTATGAAGAATCAGATGCCCATGTTGTAAAAATGCCAGGCAGAAATGATAATAGAGAAACTGATCAAAAATGGTACACAAACTGGCAAACCACTATCCTCTCTGAAAAAAATTGAAATCAGAAGACCTAAGTATAGATACACAACAGACACAGCAGTGTAGGAGAGAAGCAGCTTATGAAAACCTGCATCCTGGTTAGTGGAAACCAGAATTCTTCATTAATTCTAGTAATTCCTGGGATCAGACACATGTCTCACATGCAGCAGACTGGATCCTGTTTCAGAGAAACTGAATAGCCCTGAGACAATTAGTAATATCTAATAGTAATGCATAGGGATTGTAAGAATAAAACCACTCTACAGAAACCTATCAGTTGGAGCACACTCAATTTTTCTGGCATCTTATTCTGAAACATAAATAGATACTCTGGGTCACCAAACTTCTGAGAAAAATCTATTACATCAAATGCTGAAGCAAACAAAGTGGGAGGAGAAAAGGAAACTTAGCCCAGAAGCAAGAAAACAAACAGAAGTCATCCATATTTTTTTCTTTGATGGGAAAAGGGAAGATGCTGCATATCTGAGAGAAAAGCAGGAAGTAATTATTTTAAGTAACTACTAGAGAAATAGCTTAGGAAAATAAAAGCAAGCAAAAATTTCTACATTCAATAGATGGATTGAATAAATAAAATCCAATCAAGAATTGTGTTGAAAATATCTAGATGATACAGTAAAGAGGGGCTTTATTAAAGAGACAGATTATAATGCAGGTAATATTAACAAAACAAATATATATATGAAGTAAAATGTTTAATAAGAGTTTTGAGAGAAAATTAGAAAAAATGATCAAAACTAATTTTTGCAAAGAAGAACTTCCAGAATAAAAGAATCTCCTGAACACCAGAAATATTGAAACCAAGCTCCTGTGGCACAAGCTGTGGAGCATCACGAGCTTTGCTGTGACAGCCTTATGCCTTGACAATGCCACATCAGGGCTGAGTGGGAGCAAAGGTTTCCTGTTTGGCTGTCTGAGTGTGCACAACTGGATGTTGCTCTTCCCATCCAACACCAGAGCAGGCTACCTGTGAGCAGCTCCTCCTCTGGTGCAAGCCATGTTTCAGCACCAGAGCCCCTAAGTCTCCTCAGGTTAGGCCACCTGCAGGGGGAGGCTGCATGTCAACTACATTCACACCCACTTCAATGGGTCTGATTTGATGGCGCTCACTGGTGCTGGTCAACTTTGAGTGCCACAGCCCTTGCCCTTGGAGCTCTAGAAGCCAGCCCCAGAAGTTTGCTACCTATAGACAAAGTGACTGACAGTACAAGCAGCAATTGTTGGCAGATAATTTATCACCCACTGCTCTTAGTGGCCACACTGGTTTGTTTTTTTTACACTTTTTTATTTTCCTGTTTTTATAACACATAGGTTATATTTGTATAGTAATTATTCACCTTAGGTATGGCTCTCCCATCAATAATGCTCCCACATACCACTACCCTGCTCCTTCTTTCTCCCTTCCCCACTCCATGACCCCAACTCCTCTCTCACTGCAAGTCGGAAATTGATGCTTGGTCCACTGGCCTTTTCTTTTTTGGAGTAGTGTTCTTTTCCTGGGTGAGGATCTACGCACCTAGAATGCAGTGGATCAGGATGCTCAGATCTCCGGTAGTAATTTTGCCGCAGGTAGCCAGTCAAGCACATCAAGAAACTCTGGTAGGATAGGTGTATGCCCTGGTTCTCCAGAGTCCTTGATTTTGGTGCTTCCTGGAGTGGAGGAGAAATGGACTGTCACCATTTCTTTAGACCACCCACTGGTCTATTTGAATGACCACAGATGAGGCTTGAAGAGGTTGAAATGTTGCTTTTTTTTTTCCTAATCAGGTAACTTAGCTTAAATATTGTATTATTTCAGGTGTACAGTTTCTCACCTCAGTAATTGCATTTATCAAAGCATACACACCACCAGATGTGCAGTCACTAGCCATCATCAGCAAATTGTCCAAATTGACCCCTCTATCTATTCCCTTGCCCAAGCTTCCTCCAGTGTGGTGGTTACCACACTGTTGTCATTTCATAGTTCACTTTTTGTTTTGTTCATTTCCTCCCCCCATTCCTTTTATATGAGATTAGAACAACTGTAAAGTCATGGTGGAGCAAAACAAACAAACAAACAGACAAAAAAAACTATTAATCCAGAATTCTATAACCAGCTAGTATCATTCAGGAGTGAAAACAAAATAAAAATATTCACAAATGAAGGAAATTAAGAGAACTTGTCACCAAACTACGTTCCCTGAGATAAAGACAAACAAACCTGAAATTAATAAAAAGTTCAGGCTACTCTGAAAGAATTATTAAAAAAAGTTCTTCAAATTAAAGGAAAGTGATAACAGAAAGACATACAAATTTTCAAGGAAGAAAGAAAATTAGTAAACATAAAAGATATTTTTTATTTATGTTCCCGAAAATATACATTATTGTTAAAATGAAAAACTATAAAATTGTCTGATGCAGTTTCCAAATTTATAAATATAACACCTGTATGAATATGGCATAAAGGTCAGTAAGTGAGGGGTGAGAGCACAAGAGACAAGGGTAAAGAGACCTACCTGGTTACAGGGTATCTTTCTACATTTTACTTGAAGCAATACAATAGTAACCCTCAACAGATTATTATAATTATAATTCATAGAGTAATGACACAAATATTTAAAAAAACAGCCCAGAGGTATATCAAAAAAGACAATAAATTAAAACAAAAAAATTATTTTTTTTGCAAATAATCCCCCAAAAAGGCAGCAAAGTAATTGGAAGAGAAAAAAAGGAAACAAATGGAAAGCAAGCAGGAAAATGGTAGGCCTAAATTAAATAATATCAGTAATTGCATTAACTGTACAGCAGTAAAAGTATCTCATTCAATGTCATTCAATATAACAATATAACAGTCAATATAGCAATGTGGATGAATAAAAGGATGGGGGAAATACATCACACAAATACATAATAGAAATCTGGACTGACTTAAGGATAGGATTTAAGGATAAGGAATTTATGAGACAAAAGAATATATAATAACAATCAGTTCATCAAAAACATAATTCTAAATGTGCACACAAGGAGAAGCATAAAGCATAATGTGAAAGTATAGAGGAAAAGAAAAATAAACACACAACATAATTGGAGACATCGACTTCCCTCTTGCAGAAATTGACAGAACTCATCCAGAATAGGAAGGATATAGATCTAACAACATTACCAATTGGATATGACTGATAATTAATAAACACATGAATTTAATTTGTAATTTAATATTCTGGAGCAAAATAAACCTTAGCAAATTGAAAAAGAACTGAAACCTTCAAAGTATATTTTCTGACCATAATCAAATCAAAAAGTGCTATATAGTAGCTAACTTGTTACCCTTCGATGTTATCATTGTTTGGCAATTTTAAATATCTAGAGCACACTGTTACATAATTGAGTTGACTCGTTTCCAAATGACTTCAAAAGCATAATCATCACTTACTGATATTAGAGAAATGGTTTGTTGCACAATGCACATTTAAGTATCATCTCTTTTTATTGTCAACGGAAATAAATCCAAAGAGCTGTTACCATATTTCCAATGTGTTACAATGGAGTAATAGTTTCATTCTGGACATTTCACCTCCCAACTTTAGAAAATTTAGGCTGCAACTCTTTAGTTTCTTTTTGTTGTTTGATTTACAACCTGAGAGCAGCTCTTTCAACTTTTCCTTTAAAACATTCTTTCACCACAGGTCCTTGAGCAATGAGTTCGCATAAACTGTCTAAAATGTTTAAAGAGTGCATTATATAGTGCAAACACCTTTGTAGCAATATAAAACACTGATCATTGGTCACCAAATAACCAAGTGCAACAGCTGTAAATTGGGCAGTAAATGCTACTGCTGCACCAATGGAAAACCCTACACTTAAGTAACAGGTATGCTACTTTTTTTTTTAAACACAATTTCTCAAAGGCAGAATATCACATAAGAAAAAAGATGAAATGTAATTAGCATTTTCTTATTCAAAAATTTTCCAAGTATAATTTTTTCCCACCAGGGACTACCTATTCCTATCTCATTGAACTCTGACTGGAAACAGTTTAGGAAACAATTACCTTAAGGTTTACTTTAACTAGTAGTTCAATGTTATGGCCTTTTTTTTTTTTTTTTTGTTACCCTGCTCTGGATTAACATAATCTTCTGAATCTGTTGAAAAACACTGGCTCAAGAAAGATATTTAGAAACATAGCTTCTTGGAATGTGAGGTGAAAACTAGAGCGTACGGAAACAAGGAACATACACATAATCAAATTATGAGTACACGGAGCAACGGATCTCACCGACGATCAGTGTGTGGTATTCGAGCGAACGCTGGTTATTGATGAGGTGCTTGCTTTAGATAGTTTTTGGACTGTATCATCTCTGAAGTGGGTCGCCCGCAAGTCCTCTATACCTTAAAAATTAGGAGAGCAGACGTTTAAGGATTTTCAGGCAGACGCCTATGTCTTTCCAATACAATGAAAGACCACTAGAGGGAGAATAACGCAGAAAAACGGACCTTTGTCGGTAGAGGGCTCAGAGGCAACTGATACCATTACTTTGCAGCCAAGAGGTTTCTGTAGCGCGCAGTACCAACGCTCTGCTCTAAAAGGAATCTATAGCCAACATGGTTTTTCTAAAGTTTCCCTGGGCACTACTCGGAAAAAACACATCCTCTGAAGAGATAGAATTCAATCCTATTAACTGATTAAATTCGGGGAGAGGGCGGGGGACGAGGGGAGGTGTCTTAAGTGGACACGACATAAAGGCTCTCCGGAATGAGTCAAAAGATTGTAGAGGGCTGTGGCAATGCATTCCTCTTTCGGGATGGGCAACAACTTAACCTTACGTTCTTAGAAGGACGCGTAGTAACACTTTGTAAGAAGCCGTCTTTCCAGAATCCATAAAACACTTCTGGTGAGACACTGACAAACTGCAGTTTGCCACCGCGCCCCCTTCTCTCGCCCACTTAAGGAGAGGGAAAACTCCTTTCTCTCTCTTTCCAATACTCTCGGTGGCTCTACCCTAGTCCACCGACCGGTCATAGAAACAGATGTAGCACACAGATTGCCGTGCTGGGATGACACAACACCCTCTCAACTGCAAAAGATGGAGCATTAAACACGGGCGGCAGGAAAGCAGCCCCAACACCGCCCGAACTTCGGGCGGAAAAGCCAGGCGCAGACGCACTGACACACTGTCGCCCGATTTGCCCGCTTCCCCCGCCCGGTCAGGGCAATTTCACTTCCCCTCCTCTGTACATTTGCTTCCGGGGCACTGTAGGCTCGGCCCCGTCTCAGCTCTCACCCTCCTCTGCCCGAGGAGGGGGGGAGTCTAAGGGGTGGGGAGCAGTTCGTTGTTTGTTTACACGATGTGAGCGGAAAAAGAGACCAATAAAGTTTATTCTGGAAACAAAAGGGAAAAAAAAACCAGGGGCGACAGAGAAAGGAGACAGGGGCGGGGGCGTGTGGCGGGGCTTGCGAGCAGAGGGAGCGAGAAGGAGAAAGCGGCAGTTCCGGTGCCGCCGCTGCGGCCGCTGAGGTCTCGGGCTGCTGCTGCCGCGGCCGCTGGGGCTGGGGCCGCCGGCGAGGCAGGGCTCGGGCCCGGCCGGGCAGCTCCGGAGCGGCGGGGGAGAGGGGCCGGGAGGCGGGGGCCGTGCCGCCCGCTCTCCTCTCCCTCGGCGCCGCTGCCGCCGCCGCCGCCGCCGCCGCCGCCCGCGGGGCTGGGACCCGATGCGGTTAGAGCCGCGGAGCCTGGAGAAGCCCGGAGAGTGAGTAGAGCGGGACTGGCCGGGCGCGGGCGCGGGCGCGGGCGCGGTCGGGGTCGGGTCCGGGTCGGGTGGGAACGGGATGAGTAGCGGGCACTGCCGGACGCGCCCACCGTCTGGGTCGGGGGTTACCCGCCGTTCTCCCAGCGTCGGGCCGCAGCGAAGTCGCCCGCGATCGCTGCTCGCTCTTCCCCTCCAGCCTCTGGCCTCACCCAGAAGCCTGAGCGAGGGCTCGCCGCTCCCTCTTTCTCCTCTGGCTGCCGCCGCCTCGCTCCTAGTTTCCTTCCTTTCTCATTTTTTGGGGTTGGGGCGGCTGGGGACTGAGGAAGTGCGCCCTGGGCCGCCGCCCCGGCCGCGGTGGCTCGGTCCCCGCGCCCTTGCACGCCCACTCGGCCCGCGGGTGGCCGGGCTGCCGCGAGGTCGGCCCCGGGAGGGACGCGGGCGCGAGCTGCTCTGGAGGGGCTGTCAAACCCGACGAGTCGGGCCCCGCCCGCCGCGCGACCCCGCGTTTGCCTCCGGCGGGGTTTAAATCGCCCGGCTGGGGCGTCGAAGGAAAAGCGCTCCCCCCAGCTCCACACCCTGCAGTTCTCCTCCCACCCTTCCTCTCGTAGTTGTTTTTCTCCCCGTAGCCGAGACGGTCGGACGCGCTGCATCTTTCATTCATAGCCCCGAGACCTTGTCTCGTGAGGAGTGTCTTTTCTAAGTCTTTTACACGGTGCCGGTTTCGTGGGTCCTCAGAGACTGAGCCTGGTCATGTAGCGTCCGGCATCGCGCTGCGTATAAACACCAGACATTCTGCTAGGGTGTTTTGACCGCGACTTGCGGGGGGTTATTTTAGGATGGCGAAGGCATGGTGGTAATGTGGTAGCTTGTCACCGGACTTGGAAATCGGGCGCTCTTAAGTATCAGTAATTGCGGGGCTGTTTTACGTAGTTGAATAACAGGTAAAGGGAGCGCAGCTAGAACGGGCTTCGTTAAAACAAAACAAAACAACCTGCATATTCTTTTATGAATAAGAGTTGTGATTTCATCTCCGCGAAGCTTCCTCATTCCAGCACTGCGCCTCGGTGCACATGCCGGGCATAGGTTTTCGAGCTGATGTTTTGAACTGTAGTTTGTGAGGCCCGGGAAACCCCTGGAAAACTTGGGAGGTAAAGTCCCGATAACTCGAGTCGCGTAATTTCAGCTGCCACATCTGAACCACTTCAGGCGATACTGGTAGCCCGTTTTCTTATTTGGAAGCTGGATTCTCTCAGTTTTTACTTACATTGCAGCACACAAATTTTGTTGCTATGCCGTGTTGCGTGTTTTAGAAAAGAGCTGGAAAATACTTAAAATACCAAGTTGCTGGCTTCATGTGATGAAATCAAAACCACTTTATTAACCGATTCTTGAAGCAACTGCAGTGTTAATCATTTGTTAATATGCCTAGATAGTCGTTTTAAGATTTTTTTAACTGGAATACTGAATTCTGAGTGACAGTACTTATCTTTATCAAAACATACTAGAATTTTTTAGTTATCGGATTAACTGTTCTACGGTGTCATCCACCAAAATTACTTGAAGAGTGGCCGAGAGAGAGAGAGAGAGAGAGAGAGAGTGTTGTGGAGGGAGGGTAGGGGCGGCTGAATTGATATTCTGTTTTCTCATCTTATGTTTCTAATAAAATTAGATAAGATTTCATCCTTAACTTTTTTCAAAAGTTTGTGTGCTTTTGTAATCATTGTAAAATGGAATGCCTTCCTATTAAATGATGAAATAGGCAATTGAAAGAAATAAGTACAATATTAATGTAATGTTTTATCATTGAATATGAGTATAAAATTTGAAAGACAGATCAGTTTCTGCTGAAGAATTAAAAATGAGCCACACATAAATGCAAAAGTGCTTTTTAAATATTTGAAATTATTTTTACTTTATGTAAGTTGGATATAGCATTAAACAAATTAACTAAATACAAACTGTATTTAAACTGAAAAGTTACTCTATGAAAGTGTATAGTCTAATGAGGCTGATATGTAAAAGAGAGACTGTGAAAGATGGTTGACTGCCTGACTCTGTGTATGAAACAGTCCTTCTGGAAGTCTGGCTTCCTTCCTGTCAGGATAAGACCCTCTCCATCCCAATGAAGTATTCTCTTTTCTAAAAACAAAGCAAAACACTAAATTTATAAACAAAAGCTTCAAATATTACCATTTAAAGGGCATTTTGGTACTTTAGAAAAGAGCACTTTTCTAAAAAAAAGAAACCACTAAATTTATAAACAAAATATTCAGATATTACCATTTAAAGGGCATTTTGGTCTGTTTATCTGTTTATTTGAAAAGACCTAACTTAATCCCATTTGTTCTCTTTAGCAACTAGCAGAGCATGAAAAGGATCAGTCCTCTATTATTTTAATATTTCAGATTCCAAGGTAGGAGTGAGTAATTCTGTAAATGAAAATGTGTTTCTTAATTGTCATAAAAAATTTTTGTCTCTGGTGAAAATATTTATGCTTCTAAAAATAGCACAAGTTCAGAAGCACAGATCTTGGAACTTTATAGTTTATATGTTGCTAGCACAGTTATCAAACTGTTTTTCTTAAGTATTATTTATGCTGAACTGCACAACAGTTATGCAGACAGTATTACTATCGCTGATAAATGACAATTTAAGGTCAAACAGGTGTCAGGTGACAGACTCATTGACAAAACCAGTGTTCTCTGATTCCTTTCACTGTGTCATGATTCCTCTAACCTGCTCCCGCCTGCATTTTTAATAGATACAGAAACTCCCAGAGAAGTCAAGATCCCTTCTGTTTCATTCATATATATTTGTACATATGCATGTATACATATATATAACATATATTATGCATTCAGTTCCCTATATAAGTTAAAATAGTGCTTTTTAATCCTGACTACACATTTGAATCATATAGTTAGCTTGTTAAAAATACCAGTGCCAGGGTCTCATTCCCAGAGATTCTGATTTAATTGTCCTGAAATGGAGCCAAGACATCTGTGTTTGTTTTAAAGTTGCCCAGGTAATTCTAATAGACAAGAGTATAAAATCTTGCATTAAGGGACCCGATTTGGCTGCTGCTTTTCTTTCTAGCTAGGTCCATTTCTCTTCCCTCCCCCTGCAGCTCTCTTGGCCTGTACCTTCTGTCATGTGCAAATGCTATTTACTCTTCCTGAAATATTTGTGCACTCCATACCTCTTTTTAACTAGCTGACTCCTACTCATCTTTCCTGTCACCTTTAAGAAGTCATGTCTGGGTTAGGTATCCCTACTTCCTGTTCCAGAGCATTTTGTACTCCCACTGTCATAGCATTGATTCACTGCACTGAAACTGCTCACTTGTCTGTATCCTCTACTGGGGTGTATCTATGAAAAAGGATAGGGATTCCTTCTCGTATATACAGTTCTTATTGCCAAACACAGTAGCCAGTACATAGTAGGCATTTATTGCTTGAATAAGTATCTTGGAAAACACTTCTTTACAACATGTAATAGTGTACAAATACCAATTAAATTTTTATTATTGTCAAATATATTTACTATTTTTTGGTCACTAAAAATGTGTATTCCTATATTGCTAGGCCTACTATTTTCATTTGGAGATATTATAAATTATATGAACAGGGACACTAAATCTAAAACACATTCACACCACCCACAGGCAAAATAGGGGTCATCATTAGAAGCAGAACTGCACAGGAAGCCATGAGACTTGAGTCAAATCTGTTTTGCCACAAGTGTTATGTCTTTGGGCAAGTTTTAACCTCAATCTCCTGAGCTATAATATAGAAGAATTATGCTGTAAGCACTACTTGGCACTCAGTGATTGAGCCTTAAATACCATGAATACTAAAAACACTGACTTTGGAATTAAGTTCAGTATTAGACAGACTTTTACTATACTTACTAGCAGGATTACCGTATTTTGGACCCACTTCCAAATCTGTATAATGGGAGTAGTAACTGCTCAATAGAGTTGTTGAATTAAATGACATAATGTAGATCTGGCAGAGTTTTTGTCATGGATCTGGTTTCTTAATAAATGCTCATTTCCTTCCCCCTTAGGTGGTATTAGATCTCATGAGTGGACTTATCTGAGATAAGAGAAAGACACAGTTTGTATAATAAATCTTATATTCCACTTTGCTGACTGTTAGCATTACCAAGTGTCACTAAGGACCAAAAGCCACTGTGACTTTTAGTTTCATTTTCTTATAACACCATTCCACTATCAAACACCAGATTGTTAGTCAACCTGCTTAGGGATAATTATGCCTAGAAGTTTCAATCATAACAGACTAATAAGTGGCCAGCTGTTAAAACATCCATAATACATAATGTGGGGGAGGGGAATTAAACCTTAAATTATATCCAAAGATAAGTCAACTCAAATTTGATCATTCTAAAAGAAGGGAACACATTAAAAATGACTTTGTGATTTTGATGAAATAAATCTCTGTTGACTAAATTTTTAAGTCTCAGACTACTATTTAGCAATTTAAAGGAGACCAGAATATATCTCTGGACAGATCCAATTCCAAAAGATAAGATTGTTCTGTATTGTATTACCAGTTACCAGCATTAGTTGGCAGTTTGAAATTGTTGGGTTTTCTTTTCCTTTATTTGGGGGCTGTTTCTTAATTTTATATAGCTTCCTTAGACTTTTATTTATTTGGTAATATGTGTAACCATACATCTCTACTCAACTTTTATGATACCAATCTTTTTGTAAGCCAGTTTGATTTGCCTGAGTTTTCCCTTAAGCTTATGTTTAAAGTGAATTTTATTAACTATCTTTTTGGGAAAAATAAACATTTAAGAAGCTGAATGAGGGAAACACTGGTGTTCAGAGTAAAAAGGAAATGTGAGGTAGTCTACAGTGAAATCTGAGGATTTGATAGGGGGTGCCTACCCCAATTTCAGAGTCAGCTTGAAAGTTCAAAATTTCCATCATTTGAAAAGATTTTCCAATCTTAGATATATTGGTAATGTTTTATTGATACACATCATTCACACATAATTGCTTATTGTATGATTCAAATGATTATGATTAAAAACAATTTTTGGTTTTCTTTTTCCCTCTCCCCAACTTTACAGTTTGGGAAGTTTAAAGTTAAAATGTTCCAGTGAAGAAATTTGTAAGTTTGCTATTAAGGTAGTGGCTTGGAGCTTTTTCAAGTTTAATATTTCTTAAAGTGAAGCTGTTTTTAGTGTGGAATATAGCACTCTGCTTCGATGGTTGAGCGACTTCAGTCTCTGAACCTGCTGTTCTGTGTTTCTGGTCAGAGTATATCACTTTTTTGTCTTTTTCCCTGTATTGATAAAATGAGAATTATAATACAGTACTTGCTAAGTAACATATAATTAGTAAGATAAAATTAAATGGTTCCAAATTATATACAGATATTTAAGGGAAAATATGTACACACTAATCCTTATTTTAAATTTCATGATTCAAATTTATCCTGACAATATTCATATGTATCATTTTAGCAGTTAGCTTGATAATTTATCTAAATTACACTCATATAGGAAGTGGAGTTTTGCTAACTTTTAGCTTATTGTCAAAACTGTTGCAGAGTCTTTGGATCAACTCCAGTTTACTATGTAAAGTAAATGTGGAATTTAAAAAATTAGTAATACTCCTTATAAACTATGCTTACCGACTCACTTCAGATTTTAAATATTTGTGTAGTAGAAGCCAAAGAAATCAGTTTTGTGATGTGGAAAACTCCATTAGGATAGAATCATTTTTCTCTGATCATAACTTCCTTGTTCAACTCACTGAAAACTAGTAAGACTATAGAAAAATACATTTTATGAAGTACTAAAGAAATTTAAGACAATATTATGGTTCTTGTATCCTCAGCATCTAGTCTAGAATATGCATGTAAGTGGTCAGAAAATGTCGTTAATTTTATGGTAGAATCATAACTGGGAATCAGAATGCTTTTGTTTATCAATTAGTAGCTATGTACTTTAAGCTATCTAAAAAGTTGGTAAATTATTGCGTGTCAGTCTTAGTTGATGATTTGAATTATATAAAAAACGTTTTTCTCTAAGTTGTTAACTAGTAGCATATTTTTCCTGACAGAGATATTTTTAGCAAAGATTGATAGATTTAGGAGAGACTATATGCTATGCTGAGAACATTAGATCATGAATCTGAAAATCTGGCATCTGCATTGAACTATTTATTAGCTATTGCCTTGACCTATCAGCACTTGTTCGTTCACATGCAAGATTTCTAAAGTTCTTTAAATTCCAAAAGTCTGTGTGATTTTTAGTCTTCTAAAGTCTATTTCTGATTTTCAGCTAGAGTAAATCACTCCCTAGAGGGAAGACAATTTATCTCAGTTTGTTGTATTTTCAGACGCTAAAATCTTTTTGTCTACTTGTTTATACATTTGCACATATTTGAAGGCCCTTGTGTGAAAATTTGTGACAGAGGAAAGCTGCTATCAGAAAGGAAACTGGGGTTTTTTTGTGCTTTTTTTGTTTCTTTCTAAAACATCGGGTCATTTTGGAAAATCACTTACTGCAGGCATGGTCATCTTTGTTACTGGCACTGAGAATGGTTAAATGACTGACAGATGTTAAAAATAGACCATTCTTTGCACACCAGTTGCCAGGATTATATGAAAGCCAACCAATCTGACAGCATCCTTAGGAGCTACTACGGGCCACTATCCTTACTTGTTTAAGACTTCTAGGAAAATATGTTCCATTATTTCCCTTAAGTAATCTACCCCACTAGTTGGTTTTGAAAAAAAGATGGACTTTAATCTTAGAAACATAATTCCAAAGGGATGGTAAGCCTCTTTTTTTGACATCTATCTTCTGTTGTGCCAATATATAGAAAGATGACAAATGTCTTTGTCCTTGATTGGAAATGATATTGATTTGTTATTTTTGTAAATGTTCAAATTACTCACCTTCACCTTCTAAATTTTTTTAGCCAGCAAACTGCTTGGGTAATGGGATATTATTTAGAGTTATTTTAAGTATGTACTCATTTTTCAACAAGCTAAGCAGATTTCTGTGGCTTGTTTTTTCTTTGAAATATCATGCTTTTCCAAGTACTTTTCTGATGGACTTATTTCAAGTCCACACCTGAAAGTACTATTGCATTTTGAAACAATTGACTGTCTTGTGCCTAAAAGTGAATGAGTTGGGTTTTTTTTTTTTTCTCTTTTGGAGTTTAACTTCTTGGCAAGTACCAAAACCTTGAAAATTTTTTGTTTTTGTATTTGCTAAATCAGATGCTATTCTGTCAATATAGATTTATGGAAAACATCATAAATGTGAAACAGCATTCATAGGGAAAGTTATTGTGGAAAAGATTGAAGTTAGGTACTTCTGTGAAGTCCCATCTGAAGTCAAAGTCCCATCTAATGTACAGCAGGGAAAGGGAAAATTTTATTTTCAAATGCATTTTTCATTGATAAATATTAATAATGAATCACTTTGAAGTATGTTTTCATATATTTTCTTTAAAATCTAATGTCTGTTATTAATCTAGTGGTTATTTACAGTTGAAATCTGGATTGCCAACATCCTTAAGTATTTATGAAAGAGATAACTATTGTACTTCTCTAATATATCAGTTGAGAAGGTGAATATAACTTTTTCAAAGCAGTTTCTGTACTTCTAATTACACTAGTAGTAAAATAGAGCAATTTAGAATATTAGCATTCCTATACTGTAGAGACTGCATTTTGTCTTCACTGAGAATAACCAGTTTTTGACATCATTATTGCTTTTCTATTGTAGGACTTCAAATGTCCTCAAAATCACTTTGAATAATTTTGAATGAAAGCCAGTTCTTTTTACAGCCATGTGATGCTCATAAGCAGTAATATATAGCTAAATATAGCCACTAATTTATAACTTTTTATACCAGACATGTAAGTTAGTATATTTTACCTGCAAATAATTTTCCCCAACCAAAATGGGAGCAAGTAATTTGACAACAGAAAAGAATATCTGCATTTGGGACAGACTCAGAAAACCCACAAAATATGGTCAGGCAGTTCGGTTTTACAGTTTTCCTGTCATCTTAAATATATGTCAGAACACTTAAGATCATGTGCTCTGGAGCCAGGCCATGTAGATTACTCATTTTATTACTTGCCTGGGTTAAATATTCTCTGGGTTAATATTTGTAAAGGAGGAATAATAACAGTACCCTTCTCATAGTATATAAAGAGGTTTAAGTGACTAATTCATGGCAAACATTAGAATAGTGCCTACAATATAGGAACCACTCAATAACTATCCGCATATTCATTTTGTTCATGAACCCTGCCATATTCAACTGTGTCATTTATTTGGGAACTTTAACATTATATAGTGACTTGAATTCTGTCCTCTCTTGAGAATTTACCTGTGGGTTCATATCTGCAGAGTAAACATTAAGGTTTCAATCTAACAAGTTTATTGACAGTTCTACTTGTTTATTGTTACATTGTACCTTTTAAGTTTCATTCTGGTTTAAGGAACCTAAACTCTGTTTCATACCTAATCCTAAAGGAAAGGTCAGTATATGGGGATTTAATTTGACAGAAATTAAGGATTAATGGACAGAATGTACTAAGTAATAACTTAATGTATTTCCCCCCCACACATCTACTGAGTTTCCTATGGATTGATTTTCTCTATCCTTTCTTAGAATCTCAGAATATCTCAAAATCCCTTAGCAGGTACCTTAATCAAACTCTTACTATTGAAGCAGAATTTATTTGCTGCTATAGGTATTTCCTTTCGCTTTCTTCATGCATTAAAGGTAACAGTTGTGTCATATTTCTTGGAGAGTAGGTAACATGGTGTTATATACACATTGGGAAAAACAACAGTAGACTGCCCTATTATCTATCAGTTTATTGTCATTCTGTCATAACTGTGTGATAACCTGTGTTACATGGTTTCTATAGAATTTTCATGTCGTGTACTAAATACTTGTATCTTACTTGCTCATTATGATTGCTGTGCAGTATTTAACTGAATATAATATTTAACTCTTTCCTGTATCATTCTCTTTGTGATCTCATTTATACTAATTCAACATTGTGTAAACCTTATAAACATTTATATGAAAATAAGTAAAGCAACCACATGTTTTGATTATTTCTCAGTTCAGCCTTTAAGTCTTTGCCCTTAATCACTAAAGAAGCTCTGGCATTATTGATACAAGTTTCTGTGTCATTCTCTTGATTTTGGTAGTTTCCACCTTAGATGACTACTGTATTTAGGTTTATAGTAAATATATCTAATTTTGTGCTTTCTTACCTCTTGTTTTTTAGTAGTTTTGACTTGATTGCGCATATCACACAAAATAAATTACTTTTCAAGTTAATTATGCTCTACTTTATACCTCTAATATGCCAGGTTAGTAATTTATATAGAGATTGTTTTAGAAACAACTTTAGATAACTAGTCAAAAATTTTTACTGCTGTTTGCTTTCAGGGGATTATTAAGTATATCTCCAAATATTTTTTTTGCATGTAAAACTGCTTATATTTTAGTTTCTTGGGGAATGGGAATGATTGTGTTATAGGCACAATGGGGGGGAAAAACAACAGTAGACTGCCCTATTTCCTGTCAGAGTTTATTGTCATTCTGCCATAAGTGCATAGTTACAAATAAGCAAAGCATTAAAATTAAGAGTAAATTTTGTTTGTGTTAACATTGGTCTATTCCACTGAATATGATTTAGGGGTGTATGTTCACATATTTTCAGACGTATGTTGCCATGGTAAATTTACCTCCAGCCCACCTATAATATTCTACCTCTCAAATTAACTCAGCACCCCCAACTGCTCTTACTTGTTGTAGCTCAGTTCTGCAGTCAGATTTCCACTTTGTGTTAGTTTGGTTTTATCTCTTCCTTGGTGTTTTTTCTTCTTATTGTACTAATGAGTGACATATTATTTTCAAATGGAATCACAAAGAAGAATAGCTGATTATCTGTGGGAGAAAACTTTATTTTCTAAGTATTAACATTAGTATAAATATTTTGAGTTACTTCAAACTGAAAACTCACTATCATGAATCTGGGAACAGAGAGTATTATGGATCTTATATATGGTTCGTCCCTTAATTCTCGCAATAGCACTTCAGTATACATGCAGTCTATCCCATTTCACAGATTAGGAAACTGGAGTTCCAAAGCTAGTCACTACAATGGTGTCTAATTTACATGAATTACATTTAATTTGCATCAATCCAGCTATATGTCATCAATCAAAAGGAGAAATTCTGTTTCAGTGGGCTTGAGAACATGCATTTTAATGACACTTAGCACTCTTCATTGTCATGTGTTTAATCCCCAGACAAGATATGGGAACACTGACTGGGTACAAATATATCTCACTAATTTACCTTTAACTCTCACAATCTGGCATCAATCCACTCTTCTGTATGTATTTCCTAAGCCTTCCCTCTCTGAATACCTTGTAATTAGCTTTTAAAAGTTATTTTTGTTGATATAATGTTGCTTGCATCATTGCTTGTATTTCAGCAATATAAGATCCCTCCTCCAGTAATGTTATTATTGTGCTCTTACCATCAAAACACCATTTGTGCTAGCTCTTCCCCCTCACTCTGAATGCCTTGTTTCTCAAAATCAGCTTTTAAGGGCTAGTTTTTGAGGTTGTCTAGCCATTAATAACTGTCTATAACACACCTAAACCTTTCTTGACTCCTGTGTTTGTGTTCATGCTGTTCCTATTCTCAGAGTTCCTTTTGCTGTGGCTGCTCCTACCCAGTATCCTCCACCTGGCTCACTGTCTTCAGCTTCTTTGTAATCTGTATAAAATGATCCTGAACTCACTCTTCTAGACAGAGGCAATCTCACCCTCCTCTGTATTTCCATAGCCTCTGTTTGTCACCTTGCATACATACTAAATTTTGTTTGCTTATTTACATAGCTGTTTTCCTCAATATACTGTGAACTCTTGAAGTTATCTTACATTTCTAGCATAAACCTGGCATGTAATAGCTCACTAAATGTTTGTCATAAGATTAACAATCCAATAAATATAGGCAATCCAGTAAATATGGAGTGATTAGTCCAACTTTTTAATGAGAAAATGAGGTCTTAAGAAGTTGAGTATTTGCTAACACTCGCCCAGTTCTATATAGACTTGAAAGTCTCAATATTATCTACCTTCTGGTTTTCATCTCTGCAGGGAAGGTAGCCTATCACAGTAAAATTACACACAAACTCTGTTTCAAGGGAATTTTTTCTGTGCTTAAGATTGTTGATCTTTGTTACATGTGGGGGGAAAGGAATTTAGTAAGCATTTTCATCATAGTCAGACCACAAAATACTGATTCCTTCAGGGCAAGAACTGATTGTTGGTATTATATCAGTTTCATATTCAGCCTCCTTTGCTCTGTTTGTTTGTATCCTTACAGAAGCTGTATTTATAGTACTTAATGAGAGCTTTACAAATACTTAATTGAATTGAGCTGACATTTATATAGGTAACATATTCTGTAAAATTTAAGACAGAAAGTTATATATGTTTAAGTATTCCAATGGTTTTGAAATGTATTTTTAAAGCTGTTTTCAAAGTTTAGATGTGTTTAGCCTTGCTGTAGACTTCAGTCTTTAAGTGTTGATGGAAATCAACCACCAGCTGCAAAGTTCACATCCAGTATGCAGTAGGATCCATGTAGCTATGGCTTAAACCAAATGTTAGCAATGAAATATTTAGTAGCAACTGTTCTTTTAAAAGAAGCATTTTAGATAATTAAAGTCATCTTGTAATATCCTTAGACCCAGCTGTCAACTCTTTACTTTTTCTGTCAGTATTTCTGACACTATTTCTGACACTGAAATCAAGAAAATGGAAATTTTAGGGTGCCACTATTTCAAATACACCAAACGCTTGCAAAATGTATACATTATACATTTCCAAATAGAGTTCCTCTGTCATTGTCTCAAAAGATTTTTATATAAACTAATAGTAATAACCCACTTTAATATTAAGTTGATATGCGCTAGGAAATAACAGGAACATTTGAGAAACTAGAGAATTGCCTGTATTAGTAGCCACTAGAATTAAAGATTTTTAAAGTAAATTTGCATATTTAATTTCATTTTTGAAAATTTTTACTTGTGAAAATAATCTCCATTTTTAATTACATAAAATGATTTCCCACCATGTTAGACAGTAACAATTGTACCCTATTTTTCCCCAAAATTCTCTCGTATCTACGTTATATAATTTTTACATTGACAAGTAATGATATAGTATTTATACTCTGTTTTATCATTATGATTAATCCATGACTGAGTAAATTTTAATAATCATAACTAATAACATTTGTATTAATATGATTATATAAAAAATGTTTTATTCTGCAACCAAGCAGAGTATTGGATTAGATTTATTTCCCTAATGTTCAATATTATGAAGCACACAAAAATTATTGCCAGCATTAGACTTTGATTCATATGTTGAGCATGATTTTACTCTGTATTTTACTGTTTTTCCTAAAGTTTCTAATTGCTTTTTCCCCCTATAGTGAAAAGCATATACATTCTTCAACGTGTCATGAATACTTCATGACTTCTCAATTCTTTCTGTTGCTTAGAACCTGTTGTATTTTCTGCATGTTTTTTACTTAGTCTACACAGATTTTATTTCTAATTTGGGGTTATTACTTTCTGTGATTGAATAACACTCTATCCTAGGATTATGTTTGCATATGTATGTATGTAGGTTTGTGTGAACATACATATGTATATGAGTTTCTTATCATTCTTTCAAACATTCAGTATATTAAATGTTATTATAAAACTTCTTAAACCACTTAAGAAGCTGACATGCCCAGAGAAAACTAAACATAGCACTTCAAGGATTAGTTATCCTAAATTAAGTATTAGCTAACAGACATAGTAGTTTGCTCTTGTACACACAAATCTTAATAGGAAACAAATCTTAATAGAAGAGTGGAATCAACAAATGTTGGAACAATTGCTGTAAAAAAAAAAAAAAGAATTATCTTCCACTGTTGATGGAAATGCAAATTGGTACAATCCCTGTGGAAAATGTTATGGATATTTTTAAAGAATATAAAAATGAAAATTCTATATGACCTAGTAATTCCTCTGTTAAGTATTTATCCATGTAATATGACAAGATTTATCTATGCCTTGTACATAGCAGCACTGTCCACAATTGCCAAGTCACAGAACCCATCTAAATGCCCTTCAACACATTGATAGCTAAAGAAATTGTGGAACATGCAACTGGCAAAATACTTCAAAGTTCTGAAAAAGGTGAAATAATGATATTTTAGACAAAGTGACTGGATCTTAAGGCTATTATGTTAACCAAGTCAAAAAGTGAACAACAATGAATGATTTCACTTATTTGTGCAATAACCAGAAACCATATATGGGTAAAATACAACAGAAATAAATTTTGAACTCAGTAAATGAATGTAATGGTTGAAAGATTAAGGAACAAGAAGGAAGAGTTGGGGAAAGGAGACAGATGGGGTATTGGCACAAGTAGTGTGATGGATGATGCATAGAACATGTGCTTATAAGGAAGGGCAAAAATATAGCCTCCAAAATTAATTTTTTTTTGAAAAGAAAGCATTAGCGGAGGAATACCAGAGCATTAGGATCAATAAATAATAATAATCAGAATGATTCCAAAGTCTAAATTATCTGGAAATTCTAATAAGTCATTTAATCTACATTTTACACCATGTGAATGATAAAATCACTAATTTCTTGCAAGCTATGCACTTTAGCTATAAAGTATTAATTTTTAAATTATACTATTTATAATCTCAGGATTTACATGTGTTCCTAAAGGTCAAAGAAAGAATAGTTTTTGAAAAACAATACTTTTGCTTTATTTCTGAACTAAGTTCTGTGTATGCTATGAAAAACACATAACAAAGGATAGATATGCTCTAAGAAAAAAGAAAGTCCTTCTTTAACATATTAAATAATAGACATACCAAACCAGAAGTTTCAGTCAATCTAAATGAAGCTTTAACATTCTGTTTATGTTATGAATATCACAAAAAACAATCAGTAGCTATATTCTCACTCTGTTTAGTGTTGATGTGCTGATAAGGGAATAAAAATGTATAGTAAGAAAAGGAAGAGACAAATTATTATTTGTGAATTATACTTTCCATATCCATTTCTGCTTCTCCTTACTCATCCTGCTCCCCAAAGTGGAGTCAATGTTAATATCACCTGGTTAATTCTAGAGGCGTTAGGAAGAAATATAAGGAGTATATGCTTATATATGGTTTTTAATTCAAATTTTGAATTTTGTTAGTATAGATTTACATTCAATATTTTCTTATTAAAATATCTTCTGGGTATCATTATATCCCCCTTCAAAATTTTTCCTTAATTTTTTTCATAAAAATAATTTTATCTGTGAGGATGTCAAGAAAAAAAATAGAAAAAATCATTAAAATGCTGTAGTTAGTATATAAATATCAGTCAAAATACATTTCAAAATGAAGAGCAATACTAGAGACAATGAAAGGACATTTGTAAACATAAGGGAAGGACTATATCAGGAAAATTTATAAATTATAATATGCACTTAACAGGCACAGAATCAAAAGGAGAAAGAGGGAATTCAGCATTTGAGGATAGAAAGTTCAACATTCTTCTCTCAAGACTTAATAGAATAAATAGACCAAAAAAATAGCTATAAAAGATGGATAAGACAGTCAATTCAACTTAATTGACAGCTATAGAATATCACACCAAACAACACATTCAAAGTGAATTTGAAGCATTAATCATAATGAGCCATGAAATGGTATCTGAAGTTAAGAAGTGTTACTAAGAATGGGTTGAAATTACACAATGTTTTCTGCAACCATAAAAGGAATTAAATTAAAAGCTAATATAGAAGAATATAAGGAAAACATGTGGAAATTAAATTATGTATTTCTAGATAACCCATGGTGAAAGAAGAATTAACAGGAAATTAGAAAATATTTTTAAGTGAATGAAAATTAAAATACAACATATTAGATATTCACTGTGTAGCTAGTGTAATGGTAAGGAAGTTATCTCTGTTAATGCTTTTACTAGAAAGAAGTCTAAAACCAATTAAACTGCTGTCTTTAGAAACTAGAAAAGAATGCAAGTTAAATCTAAAGTAACTAGAAGAAAGGAAATAATGAAGATTGATCAGAAATTAAGAGAAAATGAATGAAATGAAAAGCTGCTTCAAAATGCTCAATAAAATTGCTAAATCTTTATCTACAATGATCAAGAGAAAAAGGTAAATTATCAATATTAAGAATTTATTACAGAACATTATTATTATAGATGATTAAAATAAAGAAATATGAACAACTTATTATCAATTTATTTACAACTTAAGTGGATAAATTCTTTGAAATATACAAAAAACCAAAACTGACCCAAGAAGAAATGGAAAATGAAATTCAGTAATAATGAAAAACTTTCCACCTAAGAAAATTCAGGCCCTAATGCTATAGCTGGCTAATTCTATCAAACACTGAAAGAAGAAATAATACCAATGCTACTCAGATTTTCAGAAAACACAGGCATAAAGACAATATAATTCATTTCATAAGGTCAGCAATATCTATATACCAAAGCCATACAAAGACATCACGAGAAAACTAACAGCCATTATTCCTCTTAAACATAGTCACAAACATTCTTCACAAAATATTAGCATGTAAAGCTACCAGTATGTAAAAAGGATTGTACATGGTAGCTACATGGGAATTATTCCAACATTGCAGGACTGCTTTAACTTCAAGTAATCACGTGTATTACACCATGCTAATAAGATAAAATTGAAAAACCATAAATAGGGCCGGGCACGGTGGCTCGTGCTTGTAAGCTTCAGCCTATGAAGCGGCCAGGGCTTAGGGATCGCGGTTCGAGTCCCGCCTGGGGCCGTAGCGAGACCTAGTTCCAAAAAAAAAAAAAAAAAAAATAGCTGGGCGTGGTGGCGGGCGCCTGTCATCCCAGCTATCTGGGAAGCTGAGGCTGGGGATTGCTTGAGTCCGTGGTACCCCGGGCAACGAGAGCCTGCGGTTCCACGGGCAAAAACAGCGAGACCTTGTCTCAAAAAAAAAAAAAAAAAAAAAAAAAGAAAAACCATAAATAATCCACTCAGTCAATGCAAAAAAAGTATTTGACAAAGTTTAGCACAAACTCATAAATACTTAGCGAACCAGACATTGGAGGTAACTTCCTCAACCTGATGAAACAAGAGTGTCTATGAAAAAAGTGCCAACCTCAGACCTTCACAGTGAACAATTTTATCCTTTTCCACATAAGATCAAGAACAAGGTAAGGATGTTCTTCTCTTCACTACTTCTCTTCAACATTATTTGAAGACTCTCACCAGTACAATAAGACTATAAAAAAATTTGAAAGGACTTACAAAGCAGAAAGGGAGAAGTGAAACTTTTATTCATGGGTGACATTTATAAAAATATTTCTATGGAGTCTGGGGGTAGAAGAGAAGATGCATTTATCAAGCTGTAGGACACAGGGTAATGAAAACTAAGTCATAATTCTGTGTATGGCAAAAAAAGATCCAAAATTGAAAATTTAAGGAAAAACCATTATGTAGTTATTTAGGAATAAATTTAACTAAAGATATGTAAAACTCATACACTGAAGATTGTAAAATATTCTTGACAGAAACTGAAGAAGGCCTAAATTAGTTAAGAGAGATACTGTGTTCTTGATTTGGGAAAATGAATATTATCAGGATGATGATTTACAGGAATTGATCTAAATATGCAACACAATTAAACCTTTTTCATAGAATTTAATAAACTGGCTCTAAACAGTTAGATAGAAGTTCAAAGACAAAGTAGTAAAAAAAGAAATTCAAGTACAAAATCTGAGAATTAACAGTTCTTTGTTTTTAGATTTGCTACAATAGTTAAAACAATATATTAGCAGCATAAGGGTAGAAGTGCAAGTGAATGAAGAAACTTGAGCATCTAGAAATAGAACCATACTTAATATGACATTGAATTTTTACAAAGGTACCAAGGTAATTCAAGGAGAAAAGAAAAAAAATTTAAATGATGCTAGAATAACTAGATATCCATAAGGAAGACTATATAAAGATCTCTTACACCAAACCCCCAAATTAAAAATGCATCCTGAATCTAAAATATAAACACCAAAAACATCATGCTAGGCAAAAGTATCCAGACACTTAAGACAACATACTTATGATTCCTCTTACATTAAACTCTAGAATAAGCAAAACTACAGTGGTAGAAGCCAGATTTAGCCATTACCTAGGTGGATAGCAGGATTAACTACAAAGAAAATTTTTCAGGGGTGCTGTCATTGAAGTGTTTGAAACTTGGTTACTGTGGTTGTTTTCGTAATTATTTACATTTACCAAGACTAACTGAAATGAATTTTGAGTTAGATCTCAAAGCTGAAATGAAGGTGATACAATCGTGAAGTTTTAAGTAAGTACAGGTTGATAAAGACAGCAGTTTATGCGTATTTTAGCTTCACATATTTACCACCATTTAAGAATCATTTTATATGTAGAGCTTCCTCTTGATCTACCAATATTTGACACTCACCTGCGAGATAATAGGGTTTACTTGTTTTCCTAAGGTATCTTTCCTGAAGCCTCCAGATTTCCTGATTAAATCTTGACTTTTCCTTACATCTGTTTCACAACTGTTGTACTATTTCTTTTTGCTTTAATTCTGGAAATTCCCTACACCTGCTTCCTGTGTTGGCGCCTTGATTTCCTGTGCCCATACCTGCGTAGTTTACTCCTTTATTTACAGGAGAATCTCCATCTAGGTCTCCCTGAAAAGGGGTAACTGAGGTATTCCTCAAAAGAGATAACTGAGAGCTACAGTTTCTGATATTCTTTTGTCCCTGAGTGTATCATCTTATAAGCCTACAAATATGTAATATTTTAGGTGCATGTAGAATTCTAGGGTAAAATCATTTTTACTCAAATTTTTTTAAGTATTGTAGCTTACAGATTTGCTATTTAACTGTTCACTGATATTCTGATTCCTGATCTTTTATTTTGGCTTTTATTCTTTTTCTCTTTAGAAATGGTGTTTTCTTCTCTTCGGGCCTGGTGTCCTGAAATGTAATGGTGCCATATGTTGTGGATTTTTTTTTTTTTAATTGTGCTCTGCTCTGAGTAGATCCTTGCTTTCTGAATATTTGCATCCTTTATCTCCCAGAAAATTTTTAACCTTCCTTTTTAATGTTTTTTCTCCTCATGTTCTATTGTTATGTCTAAAATTCCGACTAGTTAGAGATCAGTTTTCTAGATTGCTCTCCTAGTTTTTACCTTTCCTCTCTGGCACTCATAATTTTTTTTTTTTTTTAATTCTACCTCTGGAACATTGCTTTGAATGTAACTTCACACTTTCATTGACATTTCCATTTTTTGGTTGTTCTTACTGGTTGCTGTTCTTATTAGTGATGCAATATTTTCTCTGATTTTACAACATTTCAATAAGTTTCTTTGGACTTTTCTTCTATTAGCATCTCTGTTTTGTTTGGGGGCTCTGTCTTTAATATTGGAGACTTCAAATGCATTAAAGATCCTTGTCTGCAGTTCACATTTAAGAAGCATTAAACGCTAATTGAAAGCTCTGGGCTTTAGGGCAGAATTCTAGTCTGTTGGTGGACTGTGCAGTAGAAAATTCCCAGGCATTATAATCTTCCTTTAAATCAGTCATTTCTGAATCCTTTTCTGGAGAAAATGTGTTCTCCTATGTAAGGCCACTTGTGTTCTAGAGCTGTACTAAAGAAAGGGGCTCTAGATTTCATTAGACTTTCACATAATCTTTTAGTTTTAGTCACAACTTTGCTCATTTCTATGTCTATTTAAATCCAAAGTCTTTTCAGTTTAGTTTTCCCAGAAATGGTATCTTCTGATCTCTGCAGGATTGGGAAGTCATTCACCACAGTGTATTGATTTGGAGACCTGTAATTCTAATAGTTACTCATATCCTTTTAGTCCCAAGCCTTTCTAAGGGTTTTGAAAAATTTATTTGCTTCTTTTCTATAATTTGACTTATGGTACTTTAGCTGAAGTCTTTGTCTTTGTTTAGTCATATATATCTTTTCTGTGTGGTGTCTCAGTATGATAGCACTAGTATACAAATAAACCAGTATTCTTTAAATATACAGTAACCAATTATATAATTGAAGAAAGTAATCCTTTCATAAAATTAACAATAAGATCACTTATCAAGAAGTAAGCTTAAGTCATAGCAGAATATGTATGAATAAATCTTTTAAAACGCTGAGAAACCAGAGATTTCTAGTGTTTCTAAAAAACACTAATAAGAGTAAAGTAGATAGATGGAACTTTATCAAAATAATTTTTGTTCATCAAAAAAATAACTCAGGAAAAATGAACAAATCACAAAATGGGAAGAAAATATTCTCAGTTCCTAAAAATTACAGGAAATTTATATCCAGAATATATGAAGAATCTCTAAAATCAAGATTTTTTTTTTTAGAAAATCAGCTGGATATCAAAAAAGGAAAAAAACTCAGACATTTCGCAGAAAATATACAAATTGCCTATAAACCCTTAACAAATAATATCAACATCATCAGTCATCAGTATATGAAAATTAAAGTCAGAATGCTTCAATTTGTGGAGATACTATTAGAGACCCACTATAATAACTAAAAGTGAAAAACTGACACCACTAAATAATCATGAGGAAATAGATTAACTGGATCTCTTGGGTATAATAGGTGGGAATGTAAAATGGTAAATCATTTTGGAAGCTGATAGGTAGTTGTCTTTTTTTTAAGAATTTTTTTTTATTTTGTCTGTGTGTGTGTGTTTTCTTACATCATTGTATAGTCCATAGTTTTCCTACTACCTTGTTGCTTGTGAACCATCACCATGATCCCTTGTGCTTATTACTTCTTTGATTTTGCCCTCCCTCGGCCTCCTTCTCCCTTGCTACATGCTTCAGTTCTGTTATCAGCTTGCTACTTTTGACTCTCTTGTCCTTTTGTTTGATTTCTCTCTGTCCCACATATAAATGAGACCATCTGGTATTTATCTTTTTCTTCTCCAGTTCCATCCATATTGCCATAAATGACATGAGTTTGTCTTTTAATTATTGAGTAGTATTTTATTGTGTAAATACACCACAACTTTTTGATCCATTCATCTGTTTTGGACATTTGGGTTGTTTCCATATCCTGGCTATTGTGAATAGTGCTGCAGTAAACATGGAAGTACAGGTGTCCTTTTACTGCAGTACTATTTATAATTGCAAGTACTTGGAAGCAACCTGAATGCCCCAAAATAGATGACTGGATGAAAAAGATGTGTAATATATATATATACAATGGAATACTACTCATCAATTAAAAAAAACAAATTTGATTACTTTTATGATAACATGAATGTACTTAGAAGAAATCATATTAGCAGAAACAAGTCAAAAAGAAAAAGACAGAAACCAAATGGTTTCGCTAATATATGGGATCTAGGAAAAAAAAAAAACAAAAACCATGAGGAAAAGTCAAAACAAGCTAACCACCAAACTGAAGCACACAATTTGGGGCAGGGGGGGAAAGGGGAAGACGGTGGGAGGGTGGGGGGTCAATTCCTGGGATTACAAAGATATAAAATTTATATATAAATAAATTTTAAATATATATATATATATAAACATAATAAAAAAGAAGTACAGGTGTCCTTTTGAATTAGTGTTTTGGTAGCTTCCCAAAGGTGGAATTACTGGATTGAATGGTAGTTCTATTCTCAGTGGTTTGGGTCCTCTATACAGCTTTCCATAGTGGCTGGACCAGTTTACATTCCCAGAAGCTGGAAAGTAATTTCTTACAAAGTTAAACATGGCATTTACTTTAAATGTTGAGAGGTTACCACTATCACTCTCAGGTTCAAGGTTTACTGGAAACAGTCACAGGACTCAGCTTGTGGTCATAGTCCTCTATGTTTTATTACACAAAAGGCTACAGAGCACAGTCAACAAACAGTAAAGGTGCCTGGGGAGAAATTCAAGAGAGACTAGAGCTTCCAAGGGTCACACAAGATATACTAAATTGCCTTTGTAAGGGATCCTAACAGTATGTGTAAAATGTAGCCAAACAGGAAAGTTTGTTAGAGATTCAGTGCACAGTATTTTATTAGTCTGATCCCTCTGGCCAACACATACCAAAGTTCCAGAAGAAATGCAGATATCCAATATTAGCCATATTGTTAACAGTTTAGGCACTATGGGCCTCTCTTAGCAGGTACAGAGTAGAATTCTCAGAATCCAAGATTGATGTTCTCAGACCCCAATCATGGGCCAACTTTGCAAGCAGATCTTTTTCTAAGGGTCAGCAGTCAGTCTGTGCACCATACAGTCCAGACTTCACTACTAAGTTATTAGTAAGAAAAGTACGTTCACTATAACAACAGCATCAAAACAGATATGAGCATGTTCATAGCCAAAGCTAGAAATATTCATATATTCAACAACTAGAGAGTGAACAAATAAATTGTAAGACATTTTGGAATACTACTTAAAAAGAGCTAGCTGCTTGTACATTAACAACATAGATCTCAAGAAAAAGAAACTGAAGCAAAAGAAACTGAACAAAAGATTATACACCAAGTGACTGAATTCTTATGAAGTTAAGAACCAGCAAAACAAATGTAATTACAAAAATCAAAGTGTGATTTCTGAGAGCACAGAGAGGTGTTAATTAGAAAAGAACATGAAGGAATATTCTGGTATAATAGAAATGTTCTATATCTTGTTTTGTATGGTGTTGCATGGATGTAAAAAGTTGGCAAACATCACCAAACAACACTTAAAATGAATACAGTTCATTGTATAATAATTATAGTTCAATTAAATTACTGAGGAATGTTGAAAAATAGACTTAGATAAGTAGAAATGCATACTTTAATTGGAAGAATACTTTGAAAAATAACAGTTCTCCCTGAATTAATGTAAATCAAAGTGTCTCAATCGAAATACCAATTTTGACTTTAATCTTTGTTTTTGAACTGAATAAAATGATTCTAAAATTCATCCTGGATTATAAATCAAGGTAATAAGGCTCTGAAGAAACTACAGAGAAAGGATTTGGACTGTATTTGAAGGATAGGTATGTTTGATGTTTGAATGGCATGTCAATGAATGGGGATAGAGGAAAGCCAAACACAGAAGTCTAACACTGAGTGCAACCTATTTACTAAGGCAAATAGAAGTGAATGGGGAAAGATTGATACAGTAAAATTAGAGCTGGGAGGGTGGGGAAAGAGAGAGGAAGGGCAGACCATATTTGTGATGATAGGTGAGACCCTGAGTTTGAAATCTGTATTTCATAGACGCTAGATAGAGATTCACTGTATTATTTAATTGAGTAGATTAGATTTGTCTTTTAGGTGGTCAGTTCTGTGACACTGAATAACACATTGAAATGGGGAGAATTGCTTAGAGTAAGCTTTTAGGACTTTTTGCCTTAGCCCATACTGCCCATTTAACCTGATGTGCCTTCCTCCTCATCCAGTACCTGCCAGAAATCCTTATCATTCACTGGTGCTTTTCCTTTAAACAAACATACCCACACCTTCATACTTTATGTCATTATTACATTCAATTTTAAATACTATATGGTATCGAGTTCAAAAGTATACCCTCACCTTCACCTGATGTTTTCTCTTTTTCATCATGTATGCCTCTGCTTTAATTGTCTGTGACTTAAGATTGCAGTGTGTAATGGTCATCGGTTGAAGTAAAGACAAACTGGTGTGCCATCTGACATATCTTTAGAGTCTACTAGTGATAAAGAAGATGGCAAAATAAAAGTAATAATTTGAGGGTAATTTAATGAGTAGAAGTGACATCATGCAAGAGGAGTTGAGGACTCCAGAGGTTCTAACCTTGGAGATTGAGAAAATAGAGATGTCAGTGAAAAAATGCCCAGGTATGAGTGATAGGTAGAGTAAAAAGTAGCAACAAAAGAAGCAATTAGTGACCAGGAAAATATAGAAAGATTATTTTGACTTTTTCCTGGATAGATTTAAGAAGATACTAATTGAAGCATTTATAGTTTCAAACAATAGTTTCTTGCCTTTGTAACTTTTACCTTTTAATTATGAAGAAACTTTAGTATTATGAATATAAGAACTTTTTAACATTATGGAATGTGGGGGTGGGTGGGTTGGGGTGTGTGTGTGTGTGTGTGTGTGTGTGTGTGTTGTGTTGTGTTGTCCTGGAAAATGACATCCTGACAGGACAAAGGAACAAAAGAGCAGTACTGAAAAGTCTAAAGGCTGTTTTTCTGTCATAACATATAGACATGGAGAGTAGTAAAAGCAGACAGATGGACAGACAGTTCTAGTCTTGAAGTGTTCAAATGGAGGGAAAAAACAAACAGTTCCTTTTATTAAGAAAAAGAATTTCTAGGCTAAATTACTGGTTTAAGTAATGATTTTCATATTTTAACCAAAGCAACATTATTTTATTTTTGGCCCTTAGGAAAATGACTCATTCTCTTTCAGAATTTTGCTTTTATGGAAACTAAAATACAATCATAAATACAGCACTTTTACTTGAACCTTAGAGTTGATGTTATTGTAAGTAGGTTAGTGATGGGGAAGAACACTAGTAATGTAAAGCAATTACAATAAAATATCCAACACCGGTTTTAATTAGTTGATTCCAAGGGACTTGAGAATAGATTTTTTTAATTAATAAGTTAATTGTTATCATTTTGCCAATAATAAAGTTTCTGTTACAGTTTTAGTTTAATTTTGATATCTAGAAATTTAGAAATAGAGACTTGTATGTGCTTTTTTTCTGCTGTGGTGGATGCTTTCACTTCTGTTTTCACTATAAGATTGGCTATTGTGTTTCCTTCCCTGTAGTCACTGTGGGGGTCATGGACATAGCAGTGTCTCTTGAGGGCCCCCCACCTCTCTCCAGCTTAAGAATGCTCCCTGATCTCTTCCCCTCTTCACTTTCATCTTGCAGCACTAACTTGAAGGGTCTTGAAGTACCTATTCCTTGTGAAGTTAGTGCTCAGTCTTCCTGTTTGAAGCTTCCTTATATTCCCCTCTGTACCTTTATTTTAATTTCAGCAAAATCAGCTAATTAACCACAGTATGTACAGCAGTAGTTTTAATGACTAATGTTAAATAGCTAGCTTAAAAGATTTTGTTAGTTGATATATGTTATAAGGAAGCACTTGAAAATTTGCTGAATTATCATAATTATATATTGAATATGCTATGTAATATATAACTACCATATAATACATAATTTATAACTGTCATATAATACATAATTTAATATTTAACTGGATATTTTAGGTAGTTAACTGATGACATTTGAACATCAGTGAATAAAAATGGAAATATTCTATTTGCTGATCACCTATGTTCATTTTTATACATTACATCTACTTCAGTTTGTCATTCTCATTGCTTTCATTTTAAGGATAATATAATTTCCCAGATACTCAGTACATTGTACTATGTCAACTTAAGTGAACAGTTCATGTTTAAAAGGGCATTGACCATCTGCTGTTACTTCTCTTCCATCATCAAATGGATTCTAAAGTACCTTGTCTATATTGTATTGACTGAAATGATTTATTTTAATCATAGAACTCTTCTTCACATCTGGGCTAGGTGATGGTTGAGCTGAAATTAAGCTAACCCTCTTTGATTGCACTTCTGGGACATCTGTGTTCCTTTGCTTGCCAAGTAACTATCATGCATTGCTTACAATTTTGTTTGAGGGAAATAGCCCTTTCACCAGAGAGCAAATACTGAAGGACAGTAAATAACTATTAAGGTTGATCAATAATTGCTTACAGTGAAGTTTTTCACCATTATTAATGTAATACTAAGGTATTCTATTAATGTCAGAAAATGGAGCGAATGACAAGTTTACATCAGAATATAATGTTGTTTGGCTTTCATCATTGAAAAACAATTTCTTAAATCAGGTTTCTACTTTGTTTCAGCATTCCATCTATTGTTGAAGCTTCCCTCTTGAAATATACTGTTAAACTGAAGGCAGACTCAGATAGTATTCACTGAAAAAAAGAGTAGAATATATTACATCATAGGGGTACAGTCTGATAAAAATGACACATATTTGCAAGTAGTTCTTTGTGGGTCTACTGACAAAACACAACTTTGGAATACTTATTTTGACCGATAAATTTGGCATGTGAAACGAGGAGGTTAAGAATATAGACACTAAGTGATCAGCTTAAGTGAAATTTTGTGAAATAAAGTTATCAATGCACTAACATTTTATATTTTGTATGTTTGTAATAATACTAGTAACACGTCAATATGTTTTGTACAGGAAAAAGAATACCTAAAGAGATTTCAGCAATTTTCTCCAAGAAGAAATCAGTTCAAGGACAGAAGCTGAGATTGTGATATTGAGGCAAAAGGATTATAGCAGATCATTGCTAGGCATAAAGTGTCAGGGACTTATTTATTGAAATGTTAACCAAGGATACACAATACATCTTTAGCAAGATTGTTCCACTCTGATATAATCATGATTGTATATTCTATATTTTGTAAACTAAGATCTGTCTTCATGACCCTCTATTACATTGATGCTTAGTTATGTAATGTAGTCATTACAGACTATGCTTTGAGATGAATGAAACCAAAAATAAGATCCTCCTAGTGTTTTTGGTAAAAGTCCATTGATAATACCTGTTTTACAGAACATAGTACTAAAATTGGAAAGACAGCAGCGACTAGCATAGCCCTTGTACAAAGTTTATACACATTTTCAAGAAGCGCTCCTTACTTTTAAGTGACTGTTTATATTTGATATCCATACCAGCAAGCTGTTTTCTTGCTGCAAATCAAATTGGAAGAGTTCATTTGCATTTCCTCCTTAGAATGTCAGTATTGGCAGAATCACTACTGTGCTCACTTGCAGCACAGACCAGACCTTGTCATTCAGTTTTGAAAATAGTGTCCTTGTAACAGCCAGTTACAGTGATAACATATCTGCTTTGTTCATTACTTGTGTATGGGGTATAAAACTGCCACAGACACCACAACAGGCCAAATTTTATGCGCTTGGTCTTAAGAAATGGGCACCATCGATCATGTTGGAGTTTTACTTGGTCCCTAGTTCTCTCCTTGATATCGGTTTGGCCTTATAGGATGTAGTACAGATTCGTTAAGTTTGTAATGTTGAGTTGGTGAGAAGTGAAAAAAGTAACCCAAAACAAAGAGACCATCTATGAAATACTTGGATGCATTTTGGTGGATATATTCTGTGTCTGCTAGTAGCCCTAATCAAAGTTGCTAGATCTATTTCTATCAGATCAGACTGAACAGAAAATCTACTCGACTTTTTTTTTTTCTCTCTGTATGGACACAAACTACCTGTTTTGTGCAAGTGAGATAGAGAACTGGTTCTACTGAGAAATCGGTATCTGACCCAACCTTTGCTTTGTTTATATTGTAAATTATATATGTGAAATAAGTCTTTTCACCAATATCAAGAAAGACCAAAAGGTTAATCAGTGGGGTGCAGGTTTTACTTCATGGAGACATACCACCAGGTATGTGCCACATACCACCTCACTAGAAGCCTGTTAGTGCCTAAATCTTGTCTTCATCCCATGACATCAGGAAATAAGCTGTGTCCATTCTTGTTAGTGAGAGAAAAATATAATTCAAAAATTTATTCATACATAATCGGAAGACTTGGCAGAAACTGTCAAGATACTCAGTGTCATGGAAAGGATTTGAAGGCATTATACTATGTCAGAAAGAAACAAAAAACAAAAGATAAATAACATAAGATAAAAGTAAACAAGGTAATAAAATAAAAAAGGACACATAAAAGCCATTCCATTAACTTCAGAGAAGTTCACATTCCTTGTGGCTAATGGAAATATCTTGCCTTCAGCTTGTTTAAAATAGATCTTTTTTTAAAAAAATTTTATTTTGTCATTTTCATACAATATTGGTCACCTTTGTATGATTGTCATTCCCCTTAGGTATGGCCTTCCCCTCCATATTATACCCCATTCTCCCATCCTACTCCCTTTTTCCCCCTCCAGTCACTCCAACTCCTTGTGCTACAAGTCGTTGGTCTACGTTTGGCCTACTGATCTTCTCTTTTTTCCTGGAACAGTGTCCTCCTGGATGTGGACTTGCACTCCTGGGCAGCTAAAGACCAGGCTACTCGGATCTCCAGGAAGGAGGCAGGCAGGTAGTCAGGCCAGGCATGTCAGGAACTTGTTGTCGGGCAAATGAGTGGTGCATCTCTTCAGGATCCTTTCTGGTGTCTGTCACATGGTGCTGCTTGCATGCCATATATTTCTGATAGCTTTGTTTGGGAGCCCAACTCTCAGCCACTAGCAATAGAGGCTTTCCCTGCTAGGGACAGATTTCCCCAGGTAATTGGTCCAGCTCCTCTCCTCTCTTGTCTTAGCACTTCTGCCATGGGGCCACAGCCATGTCTCAGTGGCTTTCTTCCTGCACTGATTGGTAAAGAGGGAGCCTCACTCACATACAAACTGGACCAGTGGTTGGTTCCCCAGACCCAGAGATGATGCAGGTAGAAATCTGTGACAGGTCACCACAATTGCTGGTCTCATGTTCTTGTCTCAGTGGTTCCTAACACATTGCTTGCCCTTCCCAGATGGTGAGGGTATCCAGGGTCATAAAACAGGTCTTTAAAAGAATCAAATGAGCTAGAAAAAGTGTTGCTGGTGTTACCTTTTGCTTGATGTTTTTAATTACATATCAATGTAGGTATGCTTAAAGTTTAAGAATATCTAACTTGCCCCTGGGTATCAGAGTCCTTTTATCTCTCTCCTTAGATCACTGGCAATCAAGAAATAACTATTTTACAAATCAGCCAAGTTCAGGATGGCATTAGCTTCAGTGGGCAAGACTGAAATTATTTTTGGTGCAACCCTCAAACTTCTTGAAAGAAAAAGAGGAGAGTTAGTTCAGTACTAGCTTTATTCTCTTTTTTTCTTTATGCTGCTTTCTTTTCTTACATGAATCCACCAATCAAAAAAGGAACAATGTGTGATTAGCATCATCTGTTTAATTCCAAGTAATAATTGGGTTTTCTTCCTAAAGTATATAGAATATGTTTCACTTGTATAGGGAAATTACAAGAATCAAGAATTCTGTTTTTGGTTTTCATCAGTAAAAAGTCTGTCTATAAATTCTTACTTGTTTTAAGAGCTTAAGCTTCCAAAATCTTTCCTCCTTGTTTCATGGAAGCTAAAAGCTTTGCTTGGCAGGAAACTGGAATAACATTTCAAGCATCCCTCCATATTTTGCATTTCCTTTTAGTAGGCTATGCTTCCTTGCTGGCTGATCCATTGTTGATCTCTAATATGTTAAATCCTTGGGCAAGCAAGCAGATAAGCTTCTGTTTTAATTGCCTTATTGAAGTATACTCTTCTCCCTCACAGGTAGAGACAGTCACCAAACTCTTAGGGTTGTTCTTGCTGTATAAAAGATGCTACTTTGTAACCAGTTTACAAGGAAAGCATCCCTTCTAGTTAAAAAAAGGACTCTTCACATTTTACCAATTTCCGTTAAGTATTGCTTCAGTGAATTAAGTGTCTTACTTAGATGCAGGAAATAAGCTGTTGTTTATTTTTAGTCAAAGAATCATCCCTGCTATTTACTATCACTAAATATAAATACAAGGAATTTTTTTCTTTCTTGTTACTGAATTTTTGGACAATATATGATTTCTCCCTTCATGTATAGTCATCATAGTTCTCTCACCACCAAAGTAAAGTACCTGTTTTTACTAGTAATTGAAAATCAGTATTAGGGACTATTTCTTTCCCCTTCACTTCTTGTTTTTCCTCAGTGGTCAATATTTTTTGCAGTCTGAGTCATTTATTACCTTGACTTTACATTTTCTCCTTTTACACATTGCAGTCCCCCCCCCCCACACAAACTTTTAAAATAGTGCAAGATCTCTAAAGAAGTAGAGTTTACAATCTACGTACAGCATAATTCCAAAATAAGAATTTTTGTTAGGTATTTCCATCAGCTTTTTTATATGCCTTTTGTAGAATTGTATTTGATTCTTTTCTCTTGTGTTTTATCATTATTGACATAGGTCAAATTTCCATTTGATGCCATTTACTCTGTTAAGAGTATACAAACTGACTTAGACAGATTCAAGCTGCACCCTGTTAGGAATTTTGCTGTCTAAAAAGAATACAGAGACAAATACAGAGATAGAAAACTTTCTCCATAACAACACATATCTATCTGAAAAATAGTTTTTAAAATAATATCTACCATCTCCTGAAGCAGTGTTCTGACCTCCTTCTGAGCTCATGGGATCTAGATAACACTGATCCAGTAAGTAAGTGATAAGGAACCTTTATTCAGTTTCTATGCAGTCAGCACTAAAGTAGGGATTTTACACCTATCATCTCATTTAATTACTGTGAGGTACTAGCCAGGTTCATTCGCCTTTTATAAAGAAACTGCCTGAAATCTGCCTTCCTGACAAAGTCTTAAGAATTTCAGTTTTCCCTAGGGTCAGTGGACTGAAGGGTGATGGGCTATGATATCAGCCAAAGCAAAAACACTCTGCTTAGTGACTCCTTGCTGATTGTTTTATGTGAAGCAATGAAAGTGTCTTAGCTCCCTCACAAAGATGAGAAAAGAAAAATTCCTGGAAAACTCCGTCATAGTGATAGTTTGTTCCATTAAATCATATATATTTCATATTTTCCATGTTCTTTGACTATATTTACTCTCCTCATACTTCTATTTCCCTAACTTGCCTGTTTTAATATTTACTTTCATGTAGAGCTTAAACCTTGAGGAATTTTAAAAGATCCTATCACACTGTAATTTGAATTTTTTAAAGTTCATATTGGGTAAATTAATGACTGCATATTTTGAGACTTGATATCTTTTTCTTTATATATGTATGTAAAGTATGTAATTTAAATTTGTAATTTACCTAACAATCTAAGATCAAGTATTTGCCCATATTTTGCTTCATTTGTGGTTTTTATGTTTATTACATTTTATTCTTCTTATCTGGATTCTTGTAACCTACTTAATAACCTACTTGCTCACATTTGTGGTAATCAGAACTCTATATTGGTATACATAACTGATTTAGACCATAATTGTCTTTTAAACATCAATGAATACATACCTTTCCTCTGCCCACCTCATATTAGGGCACCCTTCACTTAGTAATAAGTTTTCCTAATAACTTCCATAGCATTATGATTAATAGTGAAAATAAATTTGAATTTTCTACATACTGTTCATGAAATTGTGATTTTTCAGTTCTGCCTTGACTCTGTTAAGGTCTGTGAATTGCTAAACGAATGAGTTAAATTTGTTTTCTTGTGGTTAGGTTGGAAAGGTCAGTGAAGGACACTGCTTTGGAAAAAAATGGATAATATGTATCTTTCCGGAGCTAGTGTATATTACAGCTGTCTCTTTGGATTCACTCCAGTAACCACTCACTGACTGTTAGAGGAAGAGAATTTCAGGGCCTTAACTGGGGCTCAGAAAATTCATACTGAAAAACACTTTTCATGTATATATCCACTGCTGTAAAGTTTGTAAAAATTATATACTTTATTCCTCATATCCAGATAATCTCTCACTGCTTTTGATTTTCCATTACAAAGTATCTTCCTCTTCCCCTCTACCCCCTAGTACTATTGCTACCTCTGTTCAGATCCTTATTACTTTTTTCCTGGGATAATGTCAGCAATTTAGTTTGCTACTTGTCTATGCTCTAGGACTATAGTGACCTAAAAGAGATCCTAACCTGGCTATCGAGAGTTCAGTCTGTGAATATAGACTGATATAGAATGGATATAGATCATTTTAACAAGAATATAGTGTGGTACAACTGTAGAAATACCTAGAAAAGGCTGGGTAACATTAAGAAAAGGAGTAATTTATCATGGAACTACTTTAACTTTTAAAGAAAGTAAGCAGACCATAAAATTATTTATCCAGATTTATTTGGTAATTTTTTTAAGTTAATGAGCAAATAAAGAGGTGCAACTGAGTTAGCCACAAATCTACTTGTTAATATTTTCCTGTTAACCTGCTTGAAAATGAGAATGGAAAAATTTTTTTCACTGTATTGCTATATATACACATTTGTAAATCTGTCAGTTAAATCAGATAACATTTGTTAAATGTATCAGTAAAATAAGAAATCAGTATTTGTGAAACCTTTTCTCACTCAGCATTTGCACAGCTTCTATATTTGTGGAATTTAGATATTTGGAGAATACTAGCTGCTTATTTTAGCAAATTGTGGCTATTTGGGATGATTAAGTTCTCAGTTGATTCAGTATAGATATCCATAAATTTGCAGATCTTCACTTTAAACTAGCTCTTATTTTTAATAACTTTCTGATGCATGTGCAATATTTAAAAAAAAAACAAGTAACTTTTAAGCATATACTTCTAAAATTGAAACCTGAATTAATAGTCTACAGATTATATTTTATATATATTTTAATAAGTGAGAAAAAAGTCTGTAGTCAGAGTGAACTGGTAGAATTAAAAATCTGTGTAGTTAAGTAATAGTTTTCATATGCTACCTTGCTGGTGATAATGCCTCTGGAGCCTTATGCTAGACTTTGGTTGTCACATTTTGATATCAATATTAGTACAAGAAGACATCAATTGATGGAAGAGAAGATGATGATAAAACTTAACTCTGCTCAAATTATGGTTAAAGGAATTAGAGGTTATGGTTCCTAAAGAAGATGATTATCAAGTGTGGAATTGATAAGGCAAGACTATTGAGTGAAGAGGTTCAGAACTTAGCAGCGTTTCAGGAAACAGTTTGGAAATGCTCCATGAAAACTTCTGTCTCAGATAGTGAGCTCCCAACATGGAAATATGTAATTCAGTGACATTTGAGATGCTTTCCTATTTCAAGAATTTTGGCTTTACAGACTTAAAGTTAATGCTTCCTTCTACCCCCAAAGGACTTAAAATGAAAGGGTAGGGTGTGGTTGCAAAGGCAGGATTGGAGATAGTCATGGCTTATTAACCAATGTACATTTAGAAAGTTCTTCAGTTGATATCAGGTCATTCTGATAGCTTATCAGAGATAAGCAAACTTTCTGCTGAAAAACCAGATAGCAAATATTTTAGGCCACTTGGTCTCTAGGGCACCAAGAGAGTGCAGAATTACCCCTGACAAAGTATACAAACACATTTTATTATCTGTGTTCCAATTAAACTTTATTTACAGAAACAGGTGGTGAACTAGATTTGGCCCATGGGTTAGAGTTTAACAACTTTTGCCTTAAATGATGAAATTTGGAAATACTATCCTAATATAAATATAAAAAGGCTTTTAACAAAGAGTTAATTTATAACTCTTTATGCCATTGTCATCTTGTACTGAAAAAAATATGCATCAAATCTTCAAAATGTTATTGCTTAATGAAGTTAGAAACTCTCCAATCTGCAAAAAGTCCGAGACTGTTTCCTCCTACTCATTTCTGCTGCTTATTTTGTCCTTAATTGTACCTTTACCTCTGCTGAGCAAAACCTTCTCCTCTACTTGGACTGCTAACATAGATCGAATCCTTACAAAGTAATAGATTCATTTTTCAATACCTCCTACCCAAACAGTAATTTTTTAAAAAAAGATATTTTAATTTAGTGCTTTGTTTTTTAACATCTTGTTAATTTTTTTGACAATGTATGATTTCTCACCTCTGGTGTGGTCACTGTGCTACAACTGCCCTCCCCACCTCAGTCTTTACCCGCTCCCTCCCTTCCTGGATGCTTCATATCATCTGTGTTCAACTTTGGGTTTGTCTTTGTCTGTCTCTTTCCAAGCAATCTTTTTGTTTGTTTGTTTTAATTTTCTTACACCATTGTTCCTTTTTGTACAGTATTTGATTTCTCCCCTCAGGTTTCATCCCTGTGAATCTCCCACCAACACATCACCTGTGACCCATTCCCATCATCCCTTGTGCTCTTCTCTCCCTGTTTTTATCCCTCTGCCTCCTGGTCCCCACTCTAAGCAGTCACTTTAATACCATTTGAAGGAAGTGAAGTAAAATACTCTGATCTCTTACGTACTTCACATTCTGAAGGTGGGGCAGCAGTTTTCCTATCATCATTTGGTTATTTGGCCTTTAGATTGTACACTGTTATAAAGTGGTGACTAGAGATGAGTAATACACAGGGGAAGCTGTGATCCTCAGACTGTCCATAGCTGAAAAGTGATCATTAACTGTTAGAAAACATGGGGGTCTGGGCAGTTTTTTCAAGTACTGTCGCCAGTCTGGGGTCTTCGACTTTAGGGCCAAAAATACCCTCAGAAGAGCTCTGTTATCTTGGCTTTATATAGCACAGTAATTGGCTTTGTAATGAAGACTAAAACTCATCAAGAAAATGGTCAATTGTGAATTATTGTCTCTTCTAAGAAAACAGGATCACCTTATCAGTAAATACATAGAAAGTTAGGATAAGCACAATTTAAGTTCTGAATACTTGTGTTTGTCAGTATGTGAATATTTAGTCCTGACACCCTGAACTCAGAAACCCAATAAAGTAGTTACTTGACTCCAAAAGTTTTATTTTTAGCAAATATATTTTATGACTTCAAACATCCAATGTAAATTTATATTTAAAATTTTAATTTTACAGTGACTTATTCCCCTCTGTTACTTTTTTTTCCCCTCTGTTACTTTTTGAATGAGTTCTTTTTCTTTGTAAATAGAATGTATACTTAAATTTGAATAATTCTACCTTTTTATCAACATTTCTATAGTATAAATGCTCTTTTATTCTTAGTGTTATGAACTCTAATTTCTTAATTTTAGAGATTCTCCTTTGAGAAGATGCAGTTTTCCTCCTCAGTATATTATTTATTTAATTATACCCCATATTGACAGACAGATTTTTTTTTTTAGGAAACCTCAATGAATTTTAAAAGTCAGAAAAAAAGCTTAAGACATCACAAAATGATCTCTCCTTATTGTATAAATTCAGATTCCATAAAATTCAAATTCCTTAATACAGTGACTGCCCACGTTGCTGACCCCAGCATAACTCACCACTCCTTCCTTCCTTCCTTACTACAAACCCTTTTTAGGTCTGTGCACTTCAGACTCAAGTAATGAAAAGCAACTTGTATTACTAGTAACAGGCTGTATCTTTTCAAGACCTGTGAATTTGCTCAGATGCTTTTGTGACTAGATTGTAGAATCCTCTACTCATATAGCAGTCCCACAGCCAAGCACACTTCTCTGTTAAATCCCTTCTAATGTACTACTTAGATTTTTACCTTCCTGAAACTTTCCCCCTAACCTCAGTGGCTAGTTGAAGGTTTCCTGTGCTTACATTCTATCTTATAACAATTACCCATTGTTAAAGTTGTTCCTGTCTTGTTTTTCCCCATTAACTGTGAGTCCCTCAACATCCCAAAGGAAAGCATCTTATTTACCTTTGTTTTTATAGCATATATAGTTTAGAGCCTGGCACAGATATTTCTCCAAAAAAGGACAGCAAGTGATTCTTCACACTAAGCTATCGATAGTTGTTTAAATGGAAATTGTAGGAGTTGAGCTGCTCGGTACTACTCAAGACATTTCTGTGACCTTTGCATTACCAATGTACCTTTAACTTGCATTAATTGAAATTTATGACACTATTTACTTTGCCTCCCTCTGCAGAAGAACTTTGAGTATTTGCTGTGTGTCTGTCTCTTTGCTTCTGTGTTTTTCATTATCACTCCATCTAATGCCAACATATGATGAAGTATGTGCCATTTTCCCAACTTAAGAGATGGAGCTAGGGAGGGTGGGGAATGAGATTCAGTGAAATGAGTTAAACTGCCCAAACCACACAGTTACTATCAAGGCAGTTAGAATTTGAATCCAGATAACTTGAGATACAAGTTTTTTAATGACCACCAATGAATATTATCTGACCATATCATAATTAAAGCTTGTATCAACAGGGTTATAATGTGCAGTTTGAAAACATCTAGGCCTGGGTTCAAAATCCATATTTAACATTTCATACTACAAGTAATTTCACTTTTATGACCTTTGGTTTTCACCCATGTAAAGTAGCAATACCTACATCCAAAGGGTTATTTCCTCCCTTAGTGCATGATATAAACTAAATAATAAATGTTAGATCCACTTGCCTCATCACTTATGTTATATGAGCTCTGAAGTAAGGTGGGTAAAGCCTGAGGCCTAGTGTAAGTAGGCAGAAGAAAGTTAGCATTCTCCCTCTTTTGTATAGTACTACCATAATTTCAACCAGTGGATGCCTTCCTTCCCAGGTTGCTAAGTGTTCTATTGGCTATGATTGCCAATAGCTTTGTTTATTCTGTTGATGAGAAGGGCATATCTTGAGTACTTAATTGCCCATAAATATGATAGAATAAAGATTATTACATTGAATGTATTAGACTTCTCTCTTGCTAATCCTTAAAGAATATATGTGAGACTTCGAGTTATTTAGTATTTCAAGTAGTTTCCCTATAATTCCATAGCATAGACCTGGTCGCATCATTCAACAAAGAGAACTACAAACACAGTTGCTATTTTGGTGTGGCTTGCAGTTTGGTTTTCTTTTCATGTGAACTTTTTCATGCAGAAAGATCATCATCCAAAAGTTGTCATTTGGTATTTTCCCTTGCATTCTTCAAAGTTTTCTGTGTGTTTTTAAAAACTTTAAGTCATTTCTATAATTATACACTTGCGTTAATCCATTTGGTTTTTTGTTTTTTTTTTTAGCCAGTAAAGATCCTGCAGGAAGTAGGAAAGCAGTAATGTTGTAATCTTATAACTCTAGTAGATCTCATTTATAAATTTGGGAAAAAATATTTTTCAACTATTAGGAATTTTTTTTATATTCTTTCTTCATTGTCTTCCAATTAATTTCTGTATTTCCAGAGGTGGAGAGAGGGTTTGAAATTTCTGCAGCTTCTACACCTCACCCCTTTTGTCCTTATATGTTATAATTAGAATGCATAAATACTTGTTTGTAACTGAGAATTGATAGATACAGTAGGACCTGTTGCTCTCTTTAGGTCACACTGGCTGTAAGAAGAAAGGTGAATTGTACAAGATAATCCTAGAGGCGGGGAGACCATTTTGGCCTTCATAATGGTGTGAACAAGAAAGAATAGTAGCCTTATTCATGTGCTAAGAGTGATACTCAAGGGGTGTAGACAGATTCAAGAGTGGAATTAATGGAGTTTATTAATGGGTTAAATGTTGATGAGTATTGTAGAGCTGTCACGCTTCTGGATTAGTTGTACACACCTTACTTTTCTCATTGTCTTTAACTGCTGCTTATCCTTAAAGAATTCCATTTGTATAGTACCTGTTATGGGAAATATTCCCAGTTCAGCCTCCATTGAATTAAGTGAGAACACCATGTGCTTTTAAAAACACTAGGCACTTCTCCATAGGAGCTTTTTCTGTTTTGTATCTGTTTTAGACTAACACTCTTCACATTCTTTGTTTTGTGAGACCAGGAAATATGTTTGTCATTTGTTTTCAAAATCTCAGCACCTAACATGGTCCTGGGGACAGAACCAGTTCATTTTTGGTGAATAAACAAAGTATCATTTATAGGTGTTGTCCACAGTACCTGGTATACTCATCAGTTGTTTAAGTTATTTGGGAGTTTTTGATTCATTTTTCTAGCTTAACTTTCTTTTTTTATTTCTTTAATACTTTTGACTTTACCTTTCTTGATGCCTATATATTTTAAGTTAGTAAGAGAATATATAAACATAAACAGAAGAAATGAACTTGTGCTTTGTGAGTTCTGACAGTGTCATCTAAAACAATCCCCAAAATGTCAACTTCTTAAAAAAAGAGGACTTTGAAGGATGCCTGTCACATTTTTTTTTAAATGTGACAAGTTCTTAATACAGTAATACTGACAAAGGAAATCACTGGGGCTCATTTATGTGTCAATTAACTTAGTTCAATCAGAAATGCCAGAACTGTGTTATTTAATAAAGTAAATGAATCATTGTGAATTCCTACTTAGCTTAAAAGAATAGACATTCATGATATGTTGTATTATAATAAATATGTACCTGAATTTTACCTTAAAAACAAAATGGTCTTGAGTATTGCTTAGATAATGGTTAATACAAAAGATGACATTATAAAGATTGATTAAAGAAAAAAAGACTAAACCTTAATTTCTCATTACCAGGGAGTAGAGGTAGGGTGCAAAAAAGGAAAAAGACTTCCCTGGTTTTCACTTCACTCATCTTTAGAATTAGAGCAGTGAACCATAATATAAAAGATCCTTTGGGGCTCAGATCAAATTCTGTTGCTATATAAAGTAGAACAATAAAGGTGATCCATGTTTTGAAATTTTGTTTCAAGTACAACTTTTCATTCTTTCCAGAGTTTTGCCTCTGTCTTGATTAGACCTGACACAAAAATTTATTCAAATGTTTTTAAGTTTAAATACAACTAGTTTTTCTAATTGATACTTTGTTATCAATTCTTCCACATAATTGGGATAGTAGCCTTCATCAAAATATTTAAGATGAGTTACTACTTAGCTTTCTCAGTTCAATTCAAACTATAGAAAGCCAATTTTTGCACTCAGTAATGCCATATTAGCTATTCTTTGTATACCTATTTCTCTTAACATGTTTTTCTTCTTTGGTTTAGATTCTGCTTTGGGAGAACCACGCATCTGATTCCTTAAAGTAGTTTTATATGTAAAACTTGTAAAAGATCAGAACAATGCCTCCAAGACCATCATCAGGTGAACTGTGGGGCATCCACTTGATGCCCCCACGAATCCTAGTAGAATGTTTACTACCAAATGGAATGATAGTGACTTTAGAATGCCTCCGTGAGGCTACACTAATAACTATAAAGCATGAACTATTTAAAGAGGCAAGAAAATATCCTCTCCATCAACTTCTTCAAGATGAATCTTCTTACATTTTTGTAAGTGTTACCCAAGAAGCAGAAAGGGAAGAATTTTTTGATGAAACAAGACGACTTTGTGATCTTCGACTTTTTCAACCCTTTTTAAAAGTAATTGAACCAGTAGGCAACCGTGAAGAGAAGATCCTCAATCGAGAAATTGGTATGATACAATTTTTATTAAAGGGCATTGTCATCCTATAATAAGTGCAAATAACTATGAAACTTTGTCATCACATATCTAAAATATTTCTCTCTGAACCAGTTAATTATCTCTGTAATCTGAAATAGTTTTCTAAACAAAAGTCATTATAGTTCTATAGTATTTTGATTATTGGGCTAAGAGGCTTTTTAAAAATACCTTGGTCTTATTTTATAATTTCTAACTGTCATTTGTAGAAATAATTAAATTTATTTGTTATGTCCTAGTTTTTTTTAATTCTTTTTAAAAAATGATAAAGGTGATTTTTTTCCCTTTGCTTCAAATTGATAGATGTACTATATTTTGTATATTAAAATAATGGGTTTTATCAACTCTTACTACATGTATGGATCAAAAAAATTTTTATCCTGTTAGAATCATCTAAATCTACCAAGTTTCCTATAAGAAACATGTTTATACTGTATGTTTAATGATATGTTCCTTATGTAATTTTTTTGAAGGTTTTGCTATTGGCATGCCAGTATGTGAGTTTGATATGGTTAAAGATCCAGAAGTACAGGACTTCCGAAGAAATATTCTTAATGTTTGTAAAGAGGCTGTGGATCTCAGAGATCTTAATTCACCTCATAGTAGAGCAATGTACGTCTATCCTCCAAATGTAGAATCTTCACCAGAACTGCCAAAGCACATATACAATAAATTAGATAAAGGTAAGAGAATTATCAGTCTGTCCTAGTGGTTTACTAATCTGTGCCATATTTCTGTACAGTCTTTACCCCACCTAAATTATAAGCTTCTTGGAGACAGGGATGCTTATATGACAAGACATAATAATTGAATTCCAGGTACACAATTTGTGTACAATACTTATATTTGTTGATTGAATTGCTTTCATACACATGATACTAATACCTTGGTCAGTCGTTTATCTTAGAATAAAATTGAAGAATTTTGAGTATAAAATTTACTGCTACAGAATTAGAACTGATTACTTTTATCAATAAAACAAATTAAATAAAAACAGTTTATAAAACTATACATTCTTGTCATTATAGATTATATAAACAGGATACAGTAATTTTCTTAATCATAATTTTAATTGCAGTAACTAGGTCTGTTCATAATAATAACAGGTTGACTTTTGACACTTAATGTATCAATTTTTAGAATTAAATGAATATGAGAATCTACAGGCTGTATTGTTTTAAAAATGAAAATTCTAAGTGAAGATTGCTTACGATTCTTTTGCAGACATTGGTCAACATAGTGTAATGCAATATAACATAAGATCTTTGTGTGGAGTTCTTTTCTACGCTAGCATATTTTGTTAATGAAGTGCTCTTTTTTCCCCAATATTTTTTATAAAAATCTTCAAATACACATAAAAATTGAAAGAATTGTGTTGTGAACACTTAAACCACTCTAGCACAGTTTTAATCTTTTCGTTTTCATCATTTTCTTTTATTCCCTGGCTTAATTGATTTTAAAAAGGAAAGAATTAGATAATTCACCTTCTTTCCCTTCATCCAACATTTTATTATTCTGATTCAGCATTTTTCTTTAAAACTAAAGGATTCTTTCCCCATCTTATCAAAAATTCTTCTTAGGTTCTGCTGACTTTTGATACCATCATGAGTCACTCCTTATAGGGGTGAATCCCCAGGAAGTGTGTCCTATAGTTAAAATGTAGATTAGCACACAATTTGTGTGCTTGCCATAAAACATAAGATTTGGACATGGTTTAACAATTTGAAGACACGCTGTTTCTACCAGATATTTACCTGTATTTAACTTGATTGATTATAAGTCATTTTGATTACGATTAAGAGTAATGGCAGTGCATACTTCTTGAAATCTATCTCTTGAAAAGTGAAATCTAATGAATGTACCTAATGATGTTTTCTATTATAGGACAAATAATAGTGGTGATTTGGGTAATAGTTTCTCCAAATAATGACAAACAGAAGTACACTCTTAAAATCAACCATGACTGTGTGCCAGAACAAGTAATTGCTGAAGCAATCAGGAAGAAAACTCGAAGTATGTTGCTGTCATCAGAACAACTCAAACTTTGTGTTTTAGAATATCAGGGCAAATACATTTTAAAAGTATGTGGATGTGATGAATACTTCTTAGAAAAATACCCTCTGAGTCAGTATAAGGTGAGTAACAAAAATACTACTTTTATATTTAAAAAATAATCACATTGGGGACTAGTATCTACTTTTGGAACATACTTTTTAAATGTAAATATTGGTAAGCAGGATTCATTAGGTTTTTTTGTACTATAATTATTTAGTTTAAGAGACTGATGAGTTTGAGAGAATGGATGCCGTCTTCCTTTAGATTTTATGTCATTAAAATAAAGTATACTATTGTATACTTGTGGCTAAGCTATTTAACATTTTTGCAAATTTAACAAGTTTCAGTTGTGATTTGATGGCTATTTAATTGTATCATAGGTAAGATATAATGTTTCAAGTTTCTCTGCAAAAAAGTACATCATGTGCTTTTCTTTGGAACTGCCAATTCTTTAGTGGAAATACTTTTACTGGCCAATAGAAATGTAAAATAATAAGGAACTTTCCCAGTAGACTTGTCGTTTTTTTAAAAAAGCATTCTTATTTCTTTGAATATGAAACATAAGCTATAAAATAAATGTGCCCCTGGTTAAAAAAAATGTTGGCAGTTAACACCAACCTAAAAAATGTAGGGTATTTCATGATTTTTATCTCTCCTCAGTGATACTACTTGGAATTAAAGCAGACTTTTCAAAAAGTCTATGTTTTTCTGTTAAGATATAATGCTAACACCACCCTCTTCTCTAATTCTGTTCATAAAAAAACAGTATCTGTAAGAAGCAACAATATTTGTAGCAAGCGGATACCAAGTACTGGGTTTACATACCATATAAAACATGGTTCTGGCTTTCAGGTTTTAGAAGTACAGTGGAAATTTTCAATACATAAAAAAAGGCTGTTATAGTATATACATAGTAACATTTATATTAAAGGTATCTTTTGTAACCATATCAAAGTATTTTTTGTAACCATATCAGACTTGTATGTTTGATCATTCTGAGTGATTTTGGTTTTTTTTTTTTTTTAATAAAAAAAATTCTCTCAAGAAATGTTGAAACAGAAGAGCAAATTGCCAATAACCTCTGTGTTGAATATCAATATCATTTAAGAGATTATCAAATCATGGTATTTTTCCTTGAACAAATACAGTGTTTTCATAATGAGTAGTATTTTTTGTTTCCAGTTAAATTTAAAATTAACTAAACTATGAAGAATAGACCTTATGTTTTGTTTGTTTGTTTTTTCCAATATGGTTTCAATTCCAAAAGTTTCCTGGTTGACCCTATACTAGTCCCTAATCCTCAAATGTTTGTATTTTGCATGTTATAAAAATAGCAGTTGTTAAGAAATGTGTCTATAATGGTTGATACTTACCACTTTTATCAATTATGTTACTTCTAAAATTAAAAATCTTACAAGAAATGGTGTCTCATCTTCCCCCTAATCTCTTGCAGTATATAAGAAGCTGTATAATGCTTGGGAGGATGCCCAATTTGATGCTGATGGCTAAAGAAAGCCTTTACTCTCAACTGCCCATGGACTGTTTCACAATGCCATCCTATTCCAGACGCATCTCCACAGCTACACCATATATGAATGGAGAAACATCTACAAAATCCCTTTGGGTTATAAATAGTGCACTTAGAATAAAAATTCTTTGTGCAACCTATGTGAATGTAAATATTCGAGATATTGACAAGGTAAAACCAAATGTTGACACTTACTATTTGATATAAACATATATATTGAGCTGTTAATGATCTGGTGACCTCTAGTTTGTTTTCAGATGACTACAAAAGCATCCTTCCACCTCAGTTATTATATAGCTTACAGATCTTAGTTATTCTAGTATTCTAGTAATTCTAATATCCATAATTCTACACCTTTAAAACCATATGTTTTACAGAATTCATTTGGCAGCAAAACCTGACCCAACCTGAAATGAATTTTTTACAATTTTGCCCCACTTATTGTAAAATGCACATATTTTGTTGGAGAAATATTTAATGCTTAATGTCTTTAAGGAGTGCAGTTCTATCTGCTAAGAGTATCAAGTAATACAGTATAAACATACCAATTTTCCCTTCTATAATGTAAAAAGCTCTGAATGATGTACTTGACTAACAGAATGCATTGATTTTTGGTATCAGATTCCCCTCCCACCCCCCAAGCTCAGCAAATTTTGGTGAAAAATTTGTATCAGTATCAGCATTAAGTTACTATATATGTGTAAGGGAAGCCAGAGAAGCCATATCTGCAGAGAAACTCTTCATTGATTCTCATTGCCAGTTACATTATTCTGATATTGTTTAATGTTGTTCCTATCTAGTATGTGTGCATGTGTGTGTATATATTGTATACACTTTTTTTTTCTAGATCTATGTTCGAACAGGTATCTATCATGGAGGAGAACCATTATGTGATAATGTGAACACTCAGAGAGTACCTTGTTCCAATCCTAGGTAAGGGAGTATATAAATTTATATTTTAGAAAGCCATGCTAGTGTTTAGCAGTGTAATCAATAAAACTAGTATATTGTATGTCCTTAGTTTTACATAAGTCATGTAAACTACTAGACATTTACATATAGAACAAAGACTTTATGTCAAATAGCAATCATAGTTCCCCTTTTTGATTTTTCTCTAAAATTTTATCAGAATGGTTTTCTGATTTTCCTTTCCATTATATCAAGAAAAGGACAGAATGTGGTTAACAACTCTCTTTTCTCATCGTATCAAGGACATAGTAGAACACCATAGACATTTTGAGCTGATAATTTTCTCACGTTAGAACCCGAAAACCTGTCATTTTATTCATTCCTTATCTCCATTTCCATTTTCATTAATATGATTGGCAAACAATTCCAGAGAGTACTTCAGGGCAATTTCCATCATTCCCAACAGTGGGTATTTTTGATATTCAAATAGTCTTTGGGAGTAAATCCATTTCTTAGGGGATAGGGACGTTATTGGGAACATCCTAAATTATTATTGCCTACATATAATGAAGAAATAAAAAGTGTTATCCAGCAGCTGCCATCTAGCCCATTGCCTCTTTTGTAGAATCTTTTATATATAGATTTTATTCCTAAATAAAATAGCAATAATATTTTAAGAAAACTCAAATTGATGTTAAAGATGGACTTTATAGACTAGCAAAATGGTAGTGAAATCATCCAAAAGTGAATTTCCTCATGAAAATTGTAACATTTCATTTATAGTATAATTAACCAGTATTCATTTCCAGTATTCCATTACATAGACTACAACTTAAATGTTCTGCTATTGGACATTTGGGTTAATTAACTTTCAGAATATAACAGTAACATGGACAGAGCTCGAAAGGATTATGCTAAATGAAATAAGTTAGAAAAAGATAAATATTGATGGCTTCGCTTACAGGAGGAATATAGAGAAACCAAAGGGCCAGGAAAAAGACAAAACTTGGATGCTGACCATAGCAAATAGTTACACAGAAGGGGAGATAAAAGAAGCAAAAACTTGGAAGGAAGAGCACAAGGCACCTTGGTGTTGGGTCATAGTTCTCTAATTTTGGGAAAATGACTAGGACTACAGCTGAGGGGAGATACTGCGTACTGTCCAGAAATGAACAATATAAGAAAATGTAACATTCACATGCAAAACATTCAGTCCACAAAGTCACACATTTCTGTGGCTTTGTACTTAAAAAGAAAGCTGCATAAATAGATCAGTTTTAGAAGATTATGCTTTTCAAATTGTAACAAATTATACTTCCATTAGCAGTGTATGGAATTTTCTGTTACTGCACACCCTTACCACTCCTTGATATCATCAGTCATCATAACTTTTACCACTTTTATGTAGCAATAACTTCATAAAATTTTATTTTGTGTTTTCTGGATGGCAAAATAATATGACTATTTTTTCATATATATACACTGCTTTCAAAGTATCTGCGCCACCCTCTGGCCTGTCCTTTGTTTGAATTTTCTTTTTCTTGGTGATGGTAGGAGTCATTTACATTCACAGGATGAAGTCTTTCATTGGTAATTTTTTTCCTTTAAATTTTTGCATAGGTGGAATGAATGGCTGAATTATGATATATACATTCCTGATCTTCCTCGTGCTGCTCGACTTTGCCTTTCCATTTGTTCTGTTAAAGGCCGAAAGGGTGCTAAAGAGGTAAAGTATTTCAGAAGGAACAATTATATTTACTTCTAAAAAATGCTAACTATGCAGCTGATTAAACTTTTATCAAGAATTGATTTTTTTATTCATTAAAAATTAATCAGACTTTTAAAAATGTTAATGAATAATTATTCATAATTGTATCCTAAAACAATACCTTGGGAGAGCTTCTCAAATTTATATATGATGAGTTTGCTTTGAATTCATATCGATTTAATTTGGAAACATGCAAAGTAACTACAAACAAACTATACAAAATATATCTTGCTTTGGTACCTTTTTTCTATATTTAACTCAAGAAAATACATTTAATTTCAAATGGCAAAGAGAAAGAGAATACTTATACTTGAAAACTTAATGAACTTAATATGTGTTGTTATAGATATTATAGTTTAATTCTCTCTGGGAAAAAAAGTGTTTTGAAATATATTTTATAATTTAATCCATGAAGTAGTAAATATTTTTCTGCTTCTTTCTTTATTTACCCCTCTCCTCCCCTCCCCCTTCTTTTCTCCCTCCCTGCTGTGCCCTGCTTTTTTTTTTTTTTTTTAAGGAACATTGTCCATTGGCCTGGGGAAATATAAACTTATTTGATTACACAGATACTCTGGTATCTGGAAAAATGGCTTTGAATCTTTGGCCTGTACCTCATGGATTAGAAGATCTGCTGAATCCTATTGGTGTTACTGGATCAAATCCAAATAAAGTTAGTTTTTGCTAACATAAATTAGAACTTACTTTATTGACAATATCAAGCACAATGTTTATAATAACTTGTATTCCATTTCTTAGGAAACTCCATGCTTAGAGTTGGAGTTTGACTGGTTCAGCAGTGTGGTAAAGTTTCCAGATATGTCAGTGATTGAAGAGCATGCCAATTGGTCTGTATCCCGAGAAGCAGGATTTAGTTATTCCCATTCAGTGCTGGTAAGGCAAATTGCTGAGTTTTCTTAAGTATCAGCCCTGATCAGTAGATTTGGGTACCTACTGTTGTATGGAAAAGATGTCATGTGTTTCCAGCACAGAAACTGGTTGCTAGCATAGTATTACAATTTAGTAAAATTTTCCATATGCTGCTATTTTTACTACAGCAGTGTTTCTTTTTAGTTTATTCAGAGTCCTAGCTTGCCTTCATCTAAAAATATTTATTGAATGTTGATTTTGTATATACAGTATGTATAGTGTGTATGTACTATAGGTACTAGATAGTGGAGTTGTGCCCATTGAGTAAATACTTTATTGATGAAAATAAACATTAAACTGGTAAAGACAAAATACATGATTATAAATTATGGTGCCATGAAGTTTAAAAAATAATAGTGAGCCAAGAATAAATAAAGTTTGAGGGGGGAGAGCTAACCTATATTTTAAGTTTAGAAAAAGCCTCTGAGTAGTAACCTTGAAGTTGAAATATAAGTATAAATATGTGGTCATTGAACTTGGAAGCAGAGAAAATGATTTCACTACCATAGTGTGTGTATGTGGGGTGTGTATGTATGTGTGTGTAATTATTGATCTCATTATCTGATCTTAGCCTTAACTTTGGAACCATATTATTACTGGATTCAAGGACCATTAACTCTCCTATTTCTCAATGGAAAAGGTATCCCTGCTAAAAGAAGCAGCTATTTTTGTACTTCGTTGTCTCTTTTGATGGTTTCCAAATATATCACTATTTTTTTCACCTGATTATAAGTTATAAATAGATCCACCAATAAATATGGGTATTAGAGGTCCTGAGATATACCTGCCCTGGTAACAATAACAGCATCACCCACAGGCAACTATGATGAAATATATCATCACTAGTACATCATCTTTCAGTCTGAAATGTTGCAGGCATGATACAGAAATGAGTTGAAAGGAAAAATGCTTGTAGAAAATTTTAACTACTTGGATGATTATTCTGATATATATATATGTATAAAATAGGTATGCTTTGCGATTCTAAAGCAAAGTAAATAGCTGCCCTTTCTTCAATAAAATTGCAAGCCATCAAAGTTCAAAAGCGTTGCATTTTGACAAGAAGAAAAGTCAGAGGTAATGATAAGTTGGAACTGACTAAATTTGTATTTGAAATCTGAAATCACTGTTTATAACATGGAACATTTCAGGTTCGTGCACAACAGTTGATGAACAAGCAGTTAGTTGTACTCAAAGGATGTTTCCCATTTTTTGTTAAAAATTTGTTTTATGTTTAAATAAGATGTCTATAAAATGGTTTTTACCACACTTTGTTTCTGTTATTTATACTAAAAAATATAATATTACAACAAAATAATTAAATAATAGAAAATAATTAAGAGTTTATTGGACCCTTATGATAAAAGGGAATGACTTATTTTCCTGATGACTTGAAAGTTAGGTATTTATTATCTTTAACCTGAACTATTACGATGTCCTCCTAACTGATCACCCACTTTCCACAGAGTACCTAGAATACTCTTTAAGAAGCATAGGTTAAATCTTGGAATTCATCCTTTAAAATAACTTTCTCTAAAAATAAATGTCAAGGCTTTCAGCGTGCCCTGTGGAGTGTACCTACTGTGAATGCAGCCTCCTGTCACTACTCTCCCTCATGTTTTGTGCTTCAGGGTCACAGCCTTCTTTTCTTCTCATGCCAAACTCATTTTCTCCTTGAGGTACTTAGAGTGTTTCTTCAAACGTCTGCAGTAGTTTTTCTCTCATCTTTGTGTGAATGGTTCACTCTTGTCATTTGGATTAGAAGTTAAATACTACCTTCTCATCACCCTAACAAAGCTATTCTCTGTCATATCCTCAGAGCATATCAACTCTCCAATATTTTTCTTGTTTTCTCATTTAATTTCCTACCATAATAGAGGCAAGATATTTTACTGTTATATGAACCTAACAGTAAGAATGGTACAAGGCACATTGTGCCCATTTTAATAAATACTTGTGAGCGAATATGTGCTAATAGTATTTCCTTATGCTGTTGAATAAATTATTTTTTATTTTATTTTATTTATTTATTTTTTTTGAGACTAGGTCTTGCTATTTTTGCCGGTGGAACCGCAGGCTCTTGTTGGCCCAGGGTACCACTGACTAAAGCAATCCCCAGCCTCAGCTTCCCAGGTAGCTGGGATTACAGGCACACGCCACCACGCCCAGCTATTTTTTTGGAACTAGGTCTCACTATGGGCCCCAGGCAGCAGGACTCGAACCATGATGTCTAGCCCAGGCTGCTTCATAGGCTGAAGCTTACAGGCACAAGCCACCGTGCCCGGCCTGCTGTTGAATAAATTAGCAATCTTTATAAATGTCTAAAAACCAAATAGCATGGATGTCTGCTTTTGTTTTTGTTTTTGTTTTTGCCATTCTAAGGAGTATTTGTAGTACAATAACACATAATTATTTACTTTGTAGTTAGATATCTGTATTTACAGGGATAAATTACAATACTTGGAATCTTGAAGTTACGGTGTTTTCTTTTTAGTTTCCTAACATTTGAATGCACAATGTTTTAATTTTAAATTTAAAATTTAAATTTTAAATTTAAATTTAATTTTTAATTTTATTTTGTCTCTTTTTTTAAATTGGAAGTCCTAAAGTGATTATAAGGATATGTTCAGGCAGAGTATGAAGGAGTTTACTTTTTCTCTTTATTATTTTGCTATTTTTTATTTTGTTACTCCAGAAATATTAATATATTAACTAGAAATACTAGGAAGGGATCTCATTAGGCAGAGAAGCTAATTATGCACTTATACTCTCTAGTATCCCAGTCTAGTCTTATCCTTGACTTTGCATCTAAGAGGTGTATGTTCCTGTACCTTCGTAATTCCTTTCTGTGCTTGTAGTACTATTAAGCAAATAAATAATTGGATTTGTTCCATAAATACTGTCCTGAGTTGGTTCTTTGCTATCCTTGAAATTAAAGGTTTCACAATAGTTAATAAGCAGTGTAAAGTTTATTGACAATTTCCTTTTTTTTTTGTAGATCACTCATGAATACAAGGGGAAAATATATTGACAAGGAAAACAATGTAAGATATTAACTTTATTTTACAGAGTAATAGACTAGCTAGAGACAACGAATTAAGAGAAAATGATAAAGAACAGCTCCGAGCAATTTGTACACGAGATCCTCTATCTGAAATCACTGAGCAAGAGAAAGATTTTCTGTGGAGCCACAGGTAAGTTTTAACCTGAAATTTCTGTTTCTTCTATTACAGAAGAAAGAACTGACTTTAACTGTTTTTGTCATGTTTATATCTTAGCTATAGAGTAAATAAAGTATAATTAGATGATTTTTTATTATAAACATCCTTTTTAAAACTGTAACTTTAAATCACCATTTTCTAGAAAATCATGTTGTATTGGTCCTAATTTTCAATATTGAAGACTTTTTTTTCTTAAATCCCTGATGTAATAATTTTTAGAAAGTTTTCTATTTTTAATTGAGGTGACATTGGTTCACAGCATTGTGTGTGATTTAATGGCATAGGAACTTCTTTGGGTGCATGTTCTCCCATGCACCCATGTCCATCATTCCTCCCTCCTCTCTGTGATCCCCCCAACTTCTCTTGTAGTCTCAGCTCCCTTCAGTTTTTCAGGATTTGTTTTTGCTTTGGTTTTATCTGACCATTTGTTTTGTCTGTATTCCATATATAAGTGAAACCATAGTGTAGTTGTCTTTCTACTCCTGACTACATGGTTTTCGATCAATTTAGTTGATCTAGATATTTCCATTTTTAGGTGTACCTTCCATTTTTTCTTTTTGTCTTACCTTTCTCAAAGTGATAGTGTAATGTCTTATTCTCACAGCCACCACATGGTAATGTCTTATTCTCACAGCCACCACATGGTAAATATACATTGTTTTATTTAACAAAGCAGTTGCAGTCCATTAAGACATAAATTTTGTGCAGTAGAATTGGTGAGTCTTCTCATGACTCATGTTGCACAAACACGTGAGTAGTAGGAAGTGTATAGTATGGTAAAATATATTCAGTCTTATTCTCAAGTATCTGTCCTCTACTTGGATTGTCCTTTTGTCTTCCTTGCCATTATAATTGTGTCTAACTTTGTATATGCTTATAGATGCAACTATAGTATTATACACTATAATATTAAACACTTGTTTCATTTGCTTTTAAAAGCAGATAGTTATGGTAAGAAGTTTTAAAAGTGTTTGGAACTTGAAGATTGCATAATTGAACATTTCTATATCTAGGGATTTTGGATAACATGCAAGAATGTTTTTTTATTTTGTCTTTTCTCATACAGGCACTATTGTGTAAATATCCCTGAAATTCTACCCAAATTGCTTTTGTCCGTTAAGTGGAATTCTAGAGATGAAGTAGCTCAGGTAAATACATGTTTGAGATTACTGAGTAATGTAGAGTTGGCAGTGTTGCTCAAATTGTTTTCTCTCAAAGTCAGTATAAATATAAAAGCTGAACTAGACTATGTTTTAATTAATAATGGAGAAAAAAATACAATTCACACCACATCCACTAATAAAAGTGGTTAATTAGAACTGACATTTTAAACACTGAATTTATAAGGGTGGGGATACTTT
>PVHY01002249.1:0-131799 GCA_004024945.1 Uropsilus gracilis | reverse complement strand
ACGCAAGTGACTCATTAACATAATCACATTTTTGTGGTTAATTTTATGGTTAATTTTTTAAAATATCTTACTAAAATTTTTGTCTTTATCATGGTCATACTTTTTTTCTCGTATTTTCCTCTAAGATTTATAAATTTTTCTTTTCAAGTGTAGATATACATAGAATTCAGTGTGTGTTGGGGTAGAGAGTGTGTGGTATGAGATATGAATTCAAGTTTTTCCTCTGTAACCCTCCTACAGTTTTTGAAAAACCCATTTTTCTCCATTGTAGCACAATGTTGCCTTTGTAACAGGTCATGTAACTGTAAATGTGTGGGTTTATAAAAGTTTTTAGTACTGAGCTGAAGTTGCCCCCTTCATTCATCAATGGAAAAAAATACAAAAGAAGTATTTAAAATTTGCATATTGCTTTAATATCTTCTAGTCCAATGGTTCTCAATGTATGGTGCCTAAATAGAAAGAGAATAAACTAGGAGTTCGTTAGGATGCAAATACTAGGGTTCCATGTAAAATCTACTGAATAGGAAATTAAGGGTAGAATTCAGAAAGCTGCATCGTAAACTCTCCAGGTGATTTGGATTCAAGTTCAGGTTAGAGAAAAACAGTATTAGCTCACCTTCTATTTACAGGTGCAAGGACATAGAGCAAATGAAGGATTGGGTATTTTTGTTGTTGTTAGAATTCATGGTGAAAATAAATCAGTTTTACTGACATGGAGCAAATGAATTGATGATGAAACTGAATTTTGTTGATATGGAATAATTTTGGGAATGCCAAACTATTTGCCATTTCCATTCTGAACAAAATGGTTAGCTCATCTAGTTTAACAAAAATTGCTTGTGAGTGGAGATATTTGGAGGATGGATGACTGGAAGGGTTAATTAAGGTTCTCACCTGATGTCACTGCATGCCTCCACATACAACATGTGAAATGCCCTAAGGGCTAGAGTTTTCCTCAGAATATTTCAAACTTATTTGTAAAATGTACCCATCTTTTTGAAAAGCTGCTAAGATTTATTTTTCTGGTCTCAAGTATAATTTCACTGGTTCAAGGGTAGTATCCTTTTCTGCATATCTTCATATTTAAGCGAGTGAGTGTAGCCCCACCCTAGAACCAGGAAGATAAAGGCAACTATGTGGTGCCAGACTCTGTGAGTTACTGGTATCTTCTAAAGGGCCTGTTGGTTGATTATGTGGTTGGGGACTTCTAGTTAGCCTCCCCACCTGCATGGTGAACTTCAGCTCCTGGAATGAGCCAGCTCCCGCCTGGGTATTGTCTATGACCTCCTAATTAGAAGTGTTTCAGCAGGTGTCCAGAAGAGGCTATGTAAATTGTTGCTCAGGAATCCTTTGTTCTTGAAATTACAGGGTAAGTCAGGTGCACATCACACACAGGCTGCTTTCTAGAATGCAAATGATCTGAGACATGATCTGGGAGTTGTTTCCAAAATAAGTCTAAAACTTGTACTCATTAGTAGAAGAGATAAGAACAGAGAGGCACTCTAGACTTTTCAAACTTAGCCCAAAGTCTGTTCTGCTTGCTAGTCTATGGATATTTTGTTACTCATTTGCTTTACTCTAAGGTTTTATTTTCAGAGGAGGCTATCTAGGAAATATGCAAATCAATTTAAAAATTGCTAGCTTCCTCCCTCTGGTCTAAGATCTTGGAGCAAGCTTTTGAATTCTCTTACTTTCATATACAAGACTGTAGCTATTTCTTCCAACTTAGCTTTGTGGGACTATCCAATGATTAGGTAGTCAGTATTTTCCAGGCTATAAATGAAAAGGAGATCCTCAACAATCAGGTATTATTAGTACTGTTGTTAAATTTTATCTTTTTGAAATTGCTTTTTCCCTGTTTACTTCTGTTTTAATGGGTTAGCTTTTCATGACCTTGGCCTTATTTGTTTGCAGAGTAAGTAGAGTTAATGCTTCACATTTAACATGGGGCTGTTCATCCTCAAAGAAGTCTTCAAATAAGTTAATTGAAAAGAAGCTAGCAGGAGAGCACAAAATTTACATTAAAAACCTATGGTCTTAGATAATAGCAAAAAGCAAATGAATCGTACAGATACTAAGAGAATGAATTGAAATCTGGAACAAAGTTTGGATGTTGAGTGTCAGTAAGGATTGTGTATGTGACAGTATGCTCTCTTCCTACTATCGGTGTCTAAACTGAAAAATTTCTGCCTTTGACACTGATTCTAAATGTGAGAGCAGCCCAAAGTCAATTTCTCACTCTCTTACTAATTGTAGCCACAACTGGGTAAATAGAAAAATTTTTCTCCATTATTTCAACATTAGAGGTGGGAGAAGGATTGTTTAAGTTATTTCCAAACTCTACCCCTATGGAAAATTAGGGTTCCATTGAGTGAGCAATTGAACTGGCTTTTATAATCACACCTGGCTTCTTTGATTTAGTGGCTAATTTTGTTGGTGCCATGCATGGATATTTTCCAAGTTTGTGATGGAAGGAAATAGCATGTTTGGCTCATGAGCTCTGAGAATCTGTAGGTAATTGAACCCAAGTCCCTTCACCTCTCTATCTCATTGTCTAGCACAATGTTAATGAATCACTTTAGGTTCCTATAAAACTCTTGGATGTTTAATATGAAAGGTCACCTGAATGTGATTCCATGCCTCATTGACCTCTCTTCATGAATGACCTAGAAAATAAAATCCATTTAGCATCCAGATTTCTTCCTTGGTGTTGTGAATATACCTATAGTACATTTAAGCTGCCTGTTGTCTTGTGGTTCTCTGACATGTACACATGGTATTACTCTCAATCAAATTGGGGGGAAAGACTTACCTATGACCTCAGTCATTTATTCCATAGCAACAAATAAAAAGTACCAGATAAGATTATAAATTCTGAGGGAGGGTAATGTCAGGGGAAGAATGGACATAAGAGATCAGGATGATGGTTCATTCGTGATATAGTGGTTGGAGAATGTTGTAAAAAATATATTATATATATTTGTAATACAAATATATATTACAAATATATATAATATTTGTAATATTTGTTTTATATATATATATATAAAACAAAAAACAGATTACATACACTGATGGGCTTATAACCCCATATGAAATGTCAATTTTCTGTGAAAGTATCTTTTCTGTCTCAAACCATATAACTTGACCATAGTGCCTCATGTCATATACTGATATGAAAGCCTTAATAGTAGTTAGTTTATTAGATAATCAAAGTGAGGATTCAAATCCAGGAAGCAGTTAGACAAATGTTACTATGTGAGAACCTGTCTCAACCATAAGATTTTGAGTGTAGTTTATAAAGTTTATATGTTAACAGGCTGTCATTTCAAGTAAAGGGGTGACTGCTGGTCTTCTGTAGGTTTAGATCTTCTGATTTTCTGTTATTTGGACCTAATGCTATGATATTCTATCTATGCTCAGAGGAGAACATATGCTGGGGTCTATGCATCCCTGAAGTATAAAGAATGCACTGAGGAGAGGCAGAGGCTGGGAGCCTATTGTTTAAATCTTCTTTATCGGCCTCCTTGGTCATTAGGATTGAAAAGTTCTTTCACCTGAAGACTGCAGATTTTTGTACGGTTGCTTCACAGAGCTGGGATAGGAAGTCAGTTTTTATTTAAAAGTCTTTGCAGATGGCTTTACTCTTCTACCAGGTAGACTAGGGAGGGGGGTTCCCAGGTCATTTACAATATTTTCACACTCATAGAAGGAAAACACTATCTTGTTATGAATGAAACATAGACCTTCAGTGGTTGGTAGTACAGGGAAATGGGAAAGATTTGAAGCTCTAATTCTTGTCTCCAGATTTATGCTTGACTCTTGGGAATCTCCGGTTTACTTAGGTCTGCCCCTTTATTTAGACCTTCCAGGTTGTACCACCTCTGTCATATCCTGTTTAACCTGATTCCTTAATGTTCTATAACATAGAGGAGACAAAGTCAACAGGGAAGGTTTTTGTTTTTTGTTTTTTTCCTTTTTAAGCGTTAAGGCAAGTGGGTAAGAGGCATATTTAGGTTTGTTGCAGGGCAATCCTGATTAGAAACGGGGATGAGAGAATGACCCAGGTTGAGTCCTCCTTTGTGTGCTAAAGAACACATGACAAGACCCTAAAACAGACATGTAGAGAGATATTTTTAAAAGGTTTATTTACAAGGGAGTGAGAAAAAGGAAGAGAGAGAGAGAAATATAGCGCTTGGCCAGTTCATGACTGCATGTTCTCAGTCCTATCAGCATCTCTGTGAGTGGAGACAGGGTGGGTGCTGATGTCACAAAAGCATGAGATGGATGACTACTCACCTTTACCCTACTTTCCTGCAGATCTTCCTGCAGGAAGTCATGTTCATGGCATGTTGGGAGCTGGTGATGGGGCAATGGATCTGGTCTGGAGACACATCAGGGTTGGAGTTCAGGAAGCTCCGCCTTCTCTCTGACATCTCTCACTGGCTTAAGGTGAGACCAGTCTTCGAAGGAACAGTCTTTGAAGCTCAATCACAGTCCAGCTTTAATTGTCTGACTCTGGGTTGATCACTTGAATGCTTGGAGTCTCACTTTCTCCCTGAATCCAGAACACTTGGTTTCTAAGATATACCTTCATTTACGGGATTTTGCCAGAATTTGACTCATTCTAACTCCTGTTCTGCCAATGTGGGGACCCTTTTTTCATGCACAGCACCTAGAAACCTGGGGCCCTGAGTGTGGGACCAGAGTTTGACTGGACTTCCTTCTCCCTTCTGTCTATGACTCTCCTTCCCAGTTTCATTTTCCTGACTGAGAAACTGCCTCTCTCCAGATAATAAAGACCAGAACTGACTTGCTCTCTCAGGAAAGGCTCCTGTTGATGTGGGAGAGGAATGGGGGTCTTGGCAAGGAAATAAGAGATTACAGCAAAATTAGCTAACACACATAGAAGAGATACACGTAAATAGCAGCAATAGGGACATTTCATTATATCCAAACTTTTTCTCATTATTCTGAGATTTTCCCTATTACTTTCAAATGTGTACTCCCACACACAATTAAGAGTTATTTTGTGTTCCATTCTTTCTTAAATTCCATCTGGGTAGCATCCTCCCTGACAAAATAGTTCTTCCCCCTCAAACACTAATCTAGACTTAGGGGATAGGCATTGTTGAATAATAAATAGCAAGGGGAACCTCTGGGGTGTGCCAGATAGAAGAAGGGTGACCCTGACTCTACTCTTTGCTCAAGGACTCCAAAAATTGGAGGCTCTAAAGGAGACGGAAGGCTCACTCCCTGAGTAGAACAGACACTGTGAATATCTTTAGAGTTTTGTGGCCCCATTTCAGGGGAGATCTAGGAGTAGCACAGAGTAGATTTCACTTGGAAACTTGTTATCTCAGAGAAAACAATGGGAATGTATCAAAAAATGAAACAAAAAGCCATCCACGATTAGCTGACAGTTGCTTCATAAGTCAGACCTGCAGGCCAGGAGGCCCTACATGGAGTTTGATGTTAAGAAAGAGACCATAATTTGAAGTGGCCTGTGTTGGAAACTAGACTGTGCCGCTTCATAACTGCATCTTCTTGGCCATGTTCCATACCTTTCTCAAAGGGATGATAGTAATGGTAACCACCCTGTTAATTAAAATAATGAACATTAGGTCTATGTGTAGTGTTCAATCATTTTACTAATTGCTCTTCACTTTCTGGACCCCCAAAAAGCTTCTAACAGGAACAGGCTTTTAAAAGCTCAGTTGGGATCCTGCGTGGGTCAGGCAACAATTTTGACTGAAAGTAAAAGCTCTAGCTAGTGGCATGTACTGTTCTCTGAATCCATCTCAATGATGGTGAGAAAGACAAAAGACCTGCTCTCTTTCCAAATTGTCCCTTCTCTGTGGCACACTAGCCTTGAAGTAACTTTATCTCAAGAGTATATCTTAGGGCCATATACTTGCAGGTGGCCTGGAAGTTAATTTTCTGTCAGTTTGACAAGGCTGAGGGGTGTCCAAATTGTTGGCAAAACATTCATTTGAGTGTATCTGTAAGAGTGTTTTTGAAAGTGATTAGCATTAGGTCAGTAGAATGAGTAAAGATTACCTTCACCACTGCAGTTTAACACCATCCAATCCCCTTGGGGACCTGAATAAAACAAGAAGGTGAAGGCTAGGCTGTCCATCTTCTACCCCCAGACACAATGCTCCTGGTTCTTACACCTCTAGACTTGGACCAGAACTTTAACACCTGACTCTCCCTGCCTCCTGATGGAGCCAGAGGGGAACCCATGTCTTTGCTTGTGTTTTTTTAAGGCTTTTAGGTTTGAACTACCTTATGCCACTTTCTTTCCCGAAACTCCATTTTTCCATAGGTATATTGTGCGACATCTTAGCCTCCATGGTCACGTGAGTGAATTGCTCACAATCTCTCCCCTTTTTTGTTTCTCTGAAGAATCTTGACTAGTACATGTGGAACAAATAATCCCAGGAAGATCTGCCTAACTCAGTCAGCTCAGAGAGTGACCTAGGGATCATTATTTCATTTGGCCTGCTTGCAATATTAATGGGGTCATAGTGGCTTATATCTACCAGTAAAACAAGGCAGATAGAAAAACAGCTGCTTCTGGAAGACTGGAGCTCACCCCCTGTGTTAGTGATGATGTAAAACATACGCTGTGCCTTTTCTGTCTAAGTCGAACAGGGCTTTCATTTCTGGGGTCAGCTTTTCATCTGCTCAGTTTCTGACTTTGTCATGTCTTGGTTCTCTTGACTTCCCATAGAGTTTGATTCTTTGGTTTATGTATCAGCCGGAGTTTGGTTTGGAAAGCAGAAATGACTTCAGGTATTTTAAGCTACATGTGATTTAAAACAAGGAATTAGATCCTTCCCAAAGTATTCGGAGACCTGGAGTAGTGTTCTGACCCTTGTCTCCAGGAATAGCTTCCCACCATACTAGTTCTGCCCCAAGGCCTGAGCTAGAGCTGATTCTAGAAGACATTGGTGAGGCTGCCCTCCAGGGATAGAACAGTGTCAGATGCTGTACCACTGCCCCTAATAAATGTCCTTTCAGCAAGCTGCTGATGGCGTTAGGCTATGATCTCCCTTAAAAATGCCTCCACACACTCAGGAAACCAGAGTGAACACTGGGAAAGTGTAGAAAAACATGAGATTTCCACGGCCTCATTACCTCAAAGATTTATGTCTATCTTTTCAATCCAGCAAAGTGCATCTATTTTGTAAAATCTAATTCACATTTAGCACCTTGGGTGCATGGGAGACTGCGAAAAGTGGATAGCTTTCCTGCTTTTGCAACAAAAAAAGGTACACTGCAGAAATCCCAGAGAGTAATTAGAAAGGAAGATGAATGACTCAGGCCAACCAAGATCTAGATTTAGGTGACTCATCATTTCATGACATAGAAAGGCTTCCAGGGGTCCCAGGTGAGAGAATCTGTCAATAGATGAAAACAGGCTTTGGGAAATTGGTTGGTAAATGGTTGTGAGTCTAAATAAAGGCACAACCAAGTGTCATCATCACTAAAGAGGGAAAGACCGTGTCCAGTGACAGAATTGAAATTTGCAAAAGCCAGTCACTTTTGGAGTTACGGCTTCTGGTGTCCTACTTATCTAGAACCTCAGCTTACCAAAGTAGGGGCAAGCTTGAGACTGAAAGTAGAGCAACTACACTTGTAGAGCAATCTAGACCCCAAGACCTGATTCCACCTGATCTTCAGACCCTCTGGTTCCCCCTTCTGGCCAGATTAAGTTGTTACCAAGCCTATCTCTATAGGCTTTTTTCAGGATGCAAACTCTTCAGTATGTTACTCTGAGACCTGTGTATTTATATAAAAGTTTTGCAAATGTATTTTTGAGTGTATTAGGATAATGTACTAAAGAGAGGATTACACTTGGACCTGACTCAGTGATAACACTCTTATTAATATTAATTACTAATATTAACTCCTCCTTTATTGTTAAAAATGAAATACTAAGCACCCTCAAGAATCCTAATTATACAAAAATTTTCAAAGCAGAGGCAATAATTTATGCCAACTGCAAAATGAAGTAAGCATTAAAACACAGGAGATAAAAAAATAATTCAGTATACAGACATACAGGCATACACATTATTAATAAGCAAGTGTGCACAGTTGTGTATATACAGAAATCATTTTAAATTAACACAAGAACAACATCAGAAAAACCCCAGTAACTAGATTTCTTAGGGCTTGAGGAAAAAAGTAGCAAGAGTACTCACATGCTAAAAATTATTTCCTTGACAAAATAAGGCCTTTTGTGAAAAGAGTTTTTCAGCAAACACATTTTGACAATTGACACCCCATGAGCACCATTTGTGAAAAACATTTTTTTTTTTGCTGTAATTTTATGAAGCAGCAAGTGGAAATCGATAGGACATTGCCAAACACGTTCTTTGCTGATGCCCCATCTTTCTCTCCTTTGCTCCTGTTCTGTAGGAGATAAGAGATAGGAGGAGCCCAGGACACAATATATGGATTTTTTAAAAACCGGCACAACAAAGGAAACAACAGAACACTTTTAACTCCAGACATGTTTTCAGCACCAAGTTGTAGATTGGTTATGTAACAGAACAGACTGATTTCAAGTCCAAAGGTGGATTGGGCAGTTTATATGATCCCCCAAAAACTTCAGGGAGTACCCTCCTCACCATATTCATTTCTCCCTCTCAGCACTGCTGGTTTCCATGACAACCAGGCCAATGTCTAGTTCAGTTTTGCAAATACTTACCAAAACCCATTAGGTCTAAAATTTTCTCTAGAGGCTCTCAAATCTGCCTTATTTCATCCAACTTTCTCACTTCATCCTCTTCCTTTAATCTTCCTCAACTTGTAAGATGAGGAGCATAAGAGTTTCTAGCAGCAAATATACCTAAATAGTCATACAAAGACATGCCAGAGAAAAACAAAGGAAAAAGGGCTGAAGTGGAACCCAGATCACCTTTGGGGCTGCTGGTTGTTATTACTCTGTGTGTCTCATCTTGTTTTTGACCCTGGGATGATTGTCCTATGTGAATTTGCTTGGCTGTTCTGAGTGGATACATTCCAGGGAGGTAGGATGAAAAGTGATGATTCACTGCAGTAGTAGGAACACTGTCCTAGGAATGGACACCTAGCTTCTCTCTTCATGACCTTAGACTACTGGAAAGGTTGGAAGAAGGTAAGGGTTCTTTGGAAGAACTTTCCAGGTTTATCATTTTATGAGTCAGTATGAGTCAGTACTAGTCATCCCACCTTTGATTAAATTGGTATTTTCCTGAGCAGATATTCTTCCTACAAACTAGCAATTAAACAGACCAATTCTAGTCTTGATTCAAGAAAAAGCCATGTATTATTGCTTAGAGAGTGCACTCCTCAGTGTTCTATCAAAAGGACCCACTTTGTTCCATAGTACAGAACAGGACATTCCATAGTACAGAAATAAACATTTACATCTAAGGGTAACACTAAGGACACAATATTCTTCTTTTAAGTGTGTACTCAGACACATGCTAATATTCACCTGAGAGATTTATCACTAAACATTTTAGAAATTGTTCCATATCTATTAATCAGATATTCTTGATGAAACTTGATCAGAAGACTTTGAGTAAAATAAAGGAGTAGTTGATCCAAAGTAGTTCTCCTGCAGTGTGCTCAGCCCTGGATGTGTCCCATGTCCTCATTATCTTCACTCATGCCCCCAAACTCAACACAAAGGCTGGTGCAGCAAATGATCTCCGTAAAAGTCATTTGTATGTGATCCTCATAACAGTCACTTACACACGGAGTAGAGCACATTTGTCAGAGCACTATAATAAGATCTTTTTCTTAAATCACATCAGATACTTCATTTTCTTATGGAAACTCCATAGGAGAGACAGTTTCATAGTAACTTGATAGAGACAGAGAACCTACAGAAACTGGGGTAGAAATACTGAGGTAAGAGAAGTTGCAACTTTGAAGTCAGCAGGCAACTTGTGGATGCTGGTCGTGGTGGGTGGGAGGTCTTCTTACTGATCACCTGTTCATCCCAAATGGTTGTGATGAAGTCTTGCCTTTTATTTCCTTGGATTTAAAAGGCCTTGATTTTTTTTCATTTTTTTGGCCCTCTGTGATTTGACATTCCATTGTTGTGTATCATGTCAGGGGGCAAGTTACAGAAAAGGCAAATCACACATACATGTTTTATAAGAGAGATTGGCCATGGGCACTTACAGGATGCTGTTTCAATAAGGCCTGAGTTCCTTTTCCTAACTCTAAGCAACTGACACCTGCTGATACAGTTGATTTGATTTGATTAAATTTGAGTTCTGACATCTTGATGAGGCATGTTCAGCTGCTGTTCTAAAGTGTATTTCATTATGGAAATGTTAGGTCATTGAGAATGAAAAAAGGTCAGTAGATGCAGAAAAAGTATGGCCTTTGGAGTCTTGGTGATAAATGGACATCTTTTCATTTTCTTAAGGTTACCTGTATTGCCTGAGAAGTAGGAGGTATTCTTATATGGAAGATTAAGGATCTGGCTGGATGTCTTGATTTTTCACTGTACTAAGTCCTAAGTTCAGCCATTTTATTACTTTTAATTCAGATTTTGTCAGGTTTGGTGTATATACATACATCCTTAAAAATTAAAGCCTGCGGAGCATTGTTTCTAAGTAAAACAAGGTCTTTAAAAATGAACTAGAGGCTCAAAGTCTTATCAGTTTTCAAACAACTGCATTAATCCAAGAAAGAAGACTTTTCATCCCTCTTGTCCCCAAAGGACTGGGGATGTTCAGCATTCTGTCACCATCTTGTAGACCTTTGCCTTGGAAGGTGCTCTTGCAGTGTTGTGGATGTATTTGGAGAAAAGTAAGAAAGAGGCTTAGACATCAAAGTGTAGAAAAGCCAACTTAAGCTTTAAAATAAATACCTAAATCTCTGATTTTTTTTTCATATTAGGTATTTGGTCTAATCCTTGCAAAGCTATCTCTAATGAGGGGAGGGGTTGGGATATAAAGAGGAAGGGAAACTACTGGAATTGAGTATCTGATAAAAAACAAATAAATATAAGAATTCCAACATTCTTCTATGTGAAATGGGGAGAACAGTTAGGAGAAGGGAATAATGTTCATATTCTGTACTGTCATCTTATAATCAAAGCTTTTCTCCAAGAAAGAATAATTTTTCACACATATTTATTATAACTAAGCTGATGGGTTCTGATTACTATCCAAGAGAAACTGAGACTGGATCCTTGCCATTAATTTATGTTTGTAAGATAAAGATACAAATAGTATAGTATTTCCCTCATAGATTTGTTTTTTTTTTTATTTTAGTATGCATTCAATTTGGTTAATATTTGTAAATTGATTGGAATAGAACCTGTACATTATAGATGTTGTAAGAAGAGTTTTTGTCAGAATCATTATTTCTAATAATAATAGCTTACATTTAATGCCTGCTTATGCAGTGTTCCTCAGCCTTGTTTCCACTGACACTTAGCAGTACAGAATTCTTTATTTCAGGGGGTTGCTATGTGCATGGTAGGCCATTTAGAAGACTTCCAAGATTCGACTTATGAGATGTCAAGAGCTTTCCCATCATAGCCCCACCTAGCTGTGCTAACTAGAGATTTATCCACATACATCTTTGGATAAATTCAGATACATGTTCTCCAGAGGACAGCGTTAGCTTCAACTGAGAAACATCACCATAATATGTCCCTGACACTATTCCCAATGTCTTATATATCATATCAACTTAATATGAACTATCTTTATTCCTATTTTTTAGATGCAGTAACTAGGGAATATGCTAGAATCATATGACTAAAATGGTAAAACCAGGTTTTAGAAAGACTAGGGAATATGCCAGAAACATATGACTAAAATGGTAAAACCAGGTTTTAGATTTCATGGCATGACCTTATCTACTGTATGTGTGTGAGACTCTTAGCAGAATGTACAGTGATATTTCCTAGGTAGGTTCTTAATTTCATTTTGGGAGACTGATGATGTGGTTAGTGGAGTTCTAAACAGAATAATTGTCATGTTCTGTCTCTTGGTATTGAGAGGCACAGTTAAAATACTTTACTAGTAAAATAATGTGTTCTTTGAGTTTTCTGTTTACTTTAGTTGTCAAAATACTGTCTTTTCATCACAATTAGGCAACACTTTCCAGAGTTTTTAAAGAGTAAAGTTGTGCTACAATTTTTTTTTAAATCGACAAATAATACCTGTTCTTGAAAATACTTCCCTATCCTTGTCTTTAACTAGTGACCCTGCAGGATAGTACAGTGGGACCCTGCCTGCACCATTACCTATTCCAGTCTAGGGCAATGAGTCTGAAACCTGGAAATTTAAAAGGAGGGAGAGCTGTCTCTCTCCTTTTCTAAGGATGAAGGTACCAGATGCATTCTTAGAGAGTTAGTGGCGGCAATGTTTCCACTGTTTGTAGGAGTGTGTTTGCCATGACAGAATAAACCTGTTAGCCAGAGGGGAGCAACAATGAGAGACAGAGTCTTGGAATTTACTAAACCCCTAGCTTCAGTCACCATGATGAAATCAGGTAAGAAAACATGCAAAGCAGGGTACTTAACCAAACTTAGAAACAGGAGCTGCTAACTCTTTAAATTCAGCCACTCATTAGGTTCATCCGAGCCCCATGAAAGCAGTAGCAAGGCCACACTATCATAAAAAGAGACAAAAACAGATTTATTCATTAAAAAGAAAAAACAGACAAAAGTCACTGAGAGTACTAGGCACCCTTCTGGTAATCCACATAGTCTAGTCTCTAGTCCAAAAAGCTACAAGTGGCTCCTTCAGTTTCATGCATCCACAAAACGGTCACTGTCCCACCTTCAAACCAAATGAAGAAACCAATATAGCATTATTGATTTAGCTCCAAAAGTGGAAGATTCAAATCCAATGAAGAAATAACTATGACATTGTCATTACTCCTCCAAAAGGCACATCTCCTGCCTTCTTTCAGTCAAAACCACCAGAACCCACTTGAAACAGCAGCCATCAACCATTTTATATATCTCATGATTAAAACAGCAACATTCCAAGTTCTCTTTCGGTCTCCAGACAATTCCCACGTTTTGCAGTTTCTGAGCTAAAGCAAGGTTTCAAGTACCAAGTTTCCAAGTCAGCTTACACAGGTCACAGTTTTTTCAACATGATTTCCCAGGTTCTACACTGGTCCAGGTTGGGGATGGAAGCCCACTGTGTGGCTTCCTTCCCTGTCCTGCTTCTGCATATGGCAGCAGTGACTCTGAGACCTCCAGCCTCCTTGCTGCTCCTCTGCTCCCTTTTCCCACTTTCTCTCTCTCTCTCTTGCTCTCCAGTTGCAATCCTTCTAAATCCCCTGTTCTTTCTCATGAAAAGCCCTGGCTTCTCTTCTCCAAGACTCTGCCCATTGGAACATGATGGCTACTATTCTAATGCAACATTACTGTGCTGGGATCACAGACCCTCAATTTAATCACAGCACCCTATCACCAAGGCTTAGTTTCACAGAGCTGGATTACACAGCCCTTCCAAAAAGACTCTGGTAAGGAAGCTGTTTTGTATTGTTAGCCAAAATTGGCATCTTTTTGCAGTCAAGAAAATCCGAGTTTATATTACAAGCTTACCAGCTTGAGAGACTTTCAGTGGTGTAGCTCATGGAGGCCTTTTCGTGCCCACCATTTTGACATGAAGTGCAGAAACCTTTCAGGAGATCTTACTATTCTTGAAAATTTCTGAAGGCCAGGTTGGTGAGGTGATAGGCTGGGGCTTGAGAGACCTCTGAGAATTACTGTAGACATTTAATGAGGAAAAAAATAGAGCCTCAAAGAACCTATAGTGGAGAAGATGAAGAGATTCTGAAGAAGGTTTGCTATATATAAAGTGTAGTACAGGAATCCGAGTCAGTATGAATAGTTATGTTCCTTTGGGACCTTGGGATAACAGAAATGGCAAACCCTGGCCTGACTGTAAGCTACTGGGGGGTGATTATTATCCTTGGGCAGATGAGAAAATAAAAACTCATAGGAGAGGGGTGATGCTTATTTATTCAACAAATATTAATATTTATTAAGAGGTTACCACATGCAGACACTTTTCTAAGGCTTGGGTAGATAACAGGACCACAAAGACAAAAAGATGTTTCTGGAGACTTAGACTCTAACAGGAAGAGTTGTGAACAATATACACAGAGTTGAAAGTGTCAGTGAATGGGGTTAGATTTGATATGAAAATCAGATAGGTCCCTTTCAAGCATGATATTTGTCTATGACAAGGATGCATTTTAAATCAAGACTGATGTACACATCAGTCTTCATACTATGTAGACATCATAGTATTTACCATGTTCTAGCATTCTTATTTCTCTCCAAACAGCATAAATATCCATTTTTATGGCTCAAGGAATGGAGATATCCTACAGGTAGATGGAATGAGATTCATTCACACACTAGTACAATATTTGTTCTTTGTCCTGGGAATTAGCCCCATCGTCTTTGTGTGACTTCTGCTATCTGTCACAAATACTGAAGATATTTTCCTTTATAACCTAAGCCAGCAGGTACAAATAACTAGAATTATATAGATTCCCACCTAACTGACAAAGGGGAGTGGAAAACTATTAAACAACAATGCATGGACTCAGACTTTCTCACAATATTTTACCTTAGCATATATGAAATGTAGGCAGGATCCCAAATACCTCTGTAGCCCAGTACTTTCCAACAGAACCCTCTATGGGTATTGGATGATTGGTCAATCTGGGCTCTTCCCTGCAGTAGTGTCACTCACAGATGATGACTGACCACTTGAAATACAGTCAGTGTAAATTAGGAACAACACCTTAATTTACCTAAATATAATTAATTAAATCTTAAATAGTCACATGGGGCTAATACTACTGTATTGGCCAGCACTGTAATTTTTATATAGGAAACATAGAATACCCTCCAACCTGAGTTTAACCCATAATAGTATCATTTGCCATTCATTTTAAAATGTAAGCTGGAAGCTGAACTGTAGTTTTCAACAACTAGAAGTATCTTTCAGTGGAAATTAGCTCTAGTTAGCCTTTACTGAGTACCAGTGTAGGCTCGGTGGTTTCCCCCAGACTATGTAGTTGCTAGTAAAGGAGTGACAGCTGATGAGCAGTTTCACCATCACAAAACTTCCATCTCTCCAGAAGCCCCTCCAGTAGTAAGCAAGTGCTTGGTGCCACCTCGGCTGGGATTGAGCTGTTGCTCTTCTGGGCGTTTCTACCTGGATAGAGAGTCATGGGTGTGAGGGGCTATGTGGATGCATGATAACAGGAACTGTTTTTTCTTCTCTTAAGTTGCCAAAGGCATCTCTCTGTGCTTACAATATAATCTCCTACCTCCTCTTTCCTCTCTTCTTCCCCTAGGAGAGATAATTGGACTGTGTGATTTCCATTAAATGTAATGTACCACATGCAGATGAAACACAATAGCAAAATGCATTAAGATAGAATCCCTTGGAAAAAACGGTCTGGGTGTTTTTTCATTTGTTAAAATTAGCTACCAAATTATTTTTGTTTTTTGCACAATTAATGCAAAGATTTCATTTATTTTTAAAGGTTATTTGCATTCCATCCTCTTGTGAACAAATGATCTTGGTTTATAAGTGAAATATCACATTTTCAGCTGTTTTCTCATGTATATGTATATATATATTATATGTATGTATATTTATATTTGAGGAATACATACACTTATTCACATACTCACCAACAGACCACATAGTGGTGCTCTAAACCTGCCAGAATAAAGCAGAAGAGCTTTGCAGTTAGAGGAAAATACATGGATCCTGATTGCAGCTAGAACTCTCTCTGAAATGGACTACTGATAAATTTCCTTTAAAAATATGTCTTTGAGCATTCATCATTTTGCAAGATAGATCCTTTGTACATACTGTAAAGTGAGGAGTTGAACAAACAGCACTAAAGGAGAAAAAGTCAACTGAGAAAACCTTTCTCATCCATAAACCTAAAATAGCCATTTTTTTTTTCATTCCATAACCATCATATTATTAGGTTTTAATTAAGTTCATGCCACAGCTCAATGGCTAGGTTTAAGAATCACATGCTCTGGACAAAAGGCAAATGAATTCAACAATATCAGTTTCAGGCCTCCTTATTAAATTAATTTCTGTGTCTATTCTCAAATCATTTTTGGCTGACAGTTGTATTTGGTATATGTAACAGTTCAGAATGGCAAGTTCAGAATGTTCTACCACTAACATGTGCTATCAGAATTGAAGCAGTCTACTTTATTCTTCTGTTTGTTTTTGAGCATTTAGATAGAGGAAACATGAACAATGGCATCTGTAAAATAGCATGTATGTGAAACTGCAGTGTGGTTAAAAACAACACTGCTTTAGTTCATTTGAATTGTGAAGGGGACTATTGTATGTTCATAGCCAATTGTCTTTTTTATCATGACTGACTTTCTATTGTTGCTACATCCCTGTGGGCCCTATAATTTACAAGTAATTTAATTTTTTTAATAATTGGGAGCGTATGATTGGGAATGACCAGAGTAAACACTCCTTGCTTTCCTCTGGTTCAGAAAATGAGTGGCACTTGGGGGAAAAAAGGTCTTTTATTTTGGATGTTTACAAACCAGATGGTCTATGTATCAGTAGTCTGTTGTCATGCTAATGCAATGTAACAAATAACAACAACATCTAGCAGCCTACACAATAAGTATTTATTTATCCTATGAACATGCAGCTCTGCCTGGTGGATGTTCAGGTCTCACTTAGATTTGAGTAATCGCCTGTAATATGTCTGCAGTTAGATGAAAGTCAGATTGCTACAAGCTCTTCTAGACAGCTGAGTTCTCATTGTGAGAACTAGGAGGCTAGTCCAGGCTTGTCCTAGAGCAGAAACTATGTTCTGCTCCTGGAAAGCAGAAGCATGGACTCAGATCCCCCACAAGGTCACTTAAGTCATACATTGTTCACTAGAGTAAGTTATAGTCCAGCACAGATTCAAGAAGCAGGCAAAAGTCTCCATTCCTCAATGGAAGGGGAGCCAGGGCCATTTTTGTCATAAATCTATCTGCATAAAATCTGTGCCTTACAAAGATAATAACCTGTCCATTGCCACATATGGGACATTTAAGAAGTAAAGATAAGTGATCTAAAGGAAAACAATAGTATAACATGTTTATGATATCGACGCCCTCTAGCACTGAACTATGCCCATGTAGGTCTGTGTTGTATTTCATAATATCCACAGGCTAACTTAGCACTGAATTTAACCAAAGTACCCATCAAAGATAAAAATCTACATGGGTAATTAAAATGGGATAGCCACGGTGACAGTTATTCTTTGTGTGTTGGACAATTCCCACCCAGAAAACCATTAAGTTAGGATATTTATAATGAGTTTCTTCCTGAAGAAAATTTTAGAACCCTATAGCATCAGGTTTTATATATAACATTGAGTGAGATCACATCATGACCCTAGTTCCCTGACAATGACAACTGAGTGATCTTAATGAAGCACAAGGTTAGTGATGTGGTAGTTTGTTAGTCATATTTGCCAATGAATAGTGTTCATTATTATATTCATTTTCCTTATATTTTCAACATTAAAATACTCAGCTACCAACACAGGAGCAAAATATAAGCTAGTCAGGTCAACCCTGGCTTCTCTGATAAGCCTTTATTCTTGTCATGAGATCACAGTTCCTCACAGGGGCTGCTGGAGACTGACTGGTACCTATTTGATCTTCTACTGTTTTGCTATAATGACAAGTTTTCAAAATAAAGAGAGACTCTATGATGAGATCTTTGATCATAGATTTTCAAATTTGGTAGCACATTAGGATCACTCAGAGGTCTGTGCCATATTCAAATGATATAAATCTGAATCTCTGGTGAGGTGGATCCAGGCATCTGTATTTTTTAAAATTTCCTTGATGGTTCTAATGTTTAGCTAAGGTTTCTCTTCAAAGAAATGATAAAGGAGATCATATTCATTTGACTCAAGTCAAGCTTATCATGTACTGCTTGCCTTATTTATTTTGTTTTCAGTCTATAAATGTACAATGTTGCTTAAACATCTAGGTTTAAAGTTGAGAATCAAATCAATTGTCTTTATGTAGAGACAATTGATCATTTTACTGTTTATCTGGATGCTTCACTCCTTGGAGACAGATATCTGCGTTTATCTAGTGTCTCTGACAACTTATGAATTCTTAATGTAGGAAGACTTTAGGAAGATTTGCTCTCTGACAATCTTCTTCCAAGGAATAAGTAAAGCATAAGTTAATTTGTAGGCTTTGTAGTCTTCATCTGGCCTGAAGGTAGTATAAGACTTTTATTACTGCTCAACATTTCTAAGGGAACATGAAAAGAAAGAACACAACAGCAACGTAATCTTTCTCAACAGCCTATGACAACAAATGAAGAAAGATCAAGAAGCTGGAGGAAAAGTTTGCCCTTCATTATTTTGTTGTACTTACATATGTTTGCTTTAAAAGAGTATCTCAATTTACTTGGGAAGGGAAAATGAGTAAGTGGGGCTTTGTTATTGTGCAAAACTGTGAGAAAGAAAACTGCTGAACCACATGGCAGCTCCTGGAAGCTGAGGCATAGAGTAAGCCTGGCAAGATGCATGACCTTGCACCTCCCAAGCAGATAAGGCTAGACAAACACCCTTCATTTGGGTGTGGTACCAGATGAGCCAGAGATCTGCCTTCCTGCATCATTATTTAATAGCTTTCTTCTTCAGACACTTTGCCATGCCTTGATGGCTGTTCTTTCCCCAATAACGGTCATTTGACTTGTTCAATATACTGATGTGTATTAATGGAAACTGAAATGAACATCATGCTTATTGTGTGTCCTAGACTGGGATTCTGCAAGGTACTTTCTTATGCATTATCTTATTCCTTATAGTAGTCCTATCATCTACCTTTTGGAGATATAGAAATGAATGATATAGGTGATAAAATCAGTTTCCCAAGGTAATTTAACAACTTCTACAGCTGGTGAATTACTGGGCATTTTAAGTCATTCTAGAATACACTAAGTCTTTAAATAGAAATTCAGCTATTTGAATTTGAAAAAAAGTTTGGCTTTTGTTATGATATCTTTCATTTGTATTTTTTAAATTTGAGGGATGTTTATGGAGACGAAGTAGGTACATATCCATAAACATAAACATGCATATTTGTAGATAAATCTCTACAATGCATACTTTATGTTTTGTCTACCTCCCCTGTCCCAACAACCCTTCCTACTGTTCCACTGGGCCTCCCTTTCTCTGCTCCCACCCTGCCACCTTTACCCTCTGGTTGCCTCAGTTTAAGTTGGTTTTTGGTAGTGAACACTCTATGCACAATTACCTCTTCTATCTTCCAGTTTATTACTTCACTATGACTAGGCATGTTAAGTGAAACCGCCTCTTTACACATGTTCAACCATTTTTATCTTTGTCTTTGCTAACAAAATGTATTTCTAAAGGTGAATTCCATTCCTTTTACTGTTTTTTGACTTTCTGAACTTGGGTGTTTGATAAAAGTGGCTTTACATGTATGATATAAAACTTCAAACTCTATTTGTAGATGTGAGAACAGTAAAGAAGTTTGGGCAATTAATTTGGTTTGGTACCCTCTTTTTCTCTTTAAACAAAACTGGTCTCCAGGGATATGACCTTGCTCTATTTCCCCTGCAATTCCAATGAACTGAGGAATTCCTTCTAGTGAATCATACATTTTCTCACTTCTAAGGAAGACTCTTGTTTTTAGATTTCCTTTTCTTATCCAGGTAAAATTTAACTCCACGAGTTGACATCTCTGAAAATTTTGATGTTTCCAAAACAGCACATAGGTATTTTGATATCCTATTTTTGAAAGGTCAAAAAACTGCATTTTCAAAATCTGGACTAGATTTTTGTTTTTACACTTTGTTCAGGAACATTTAGATATACATAGGCAAAGGATCCAGACACTTCTCTTATTAATTTAATATATAGTTAATACATATATACATATATAGCAGAGTCAAAATTGATATTAATACTATATTAGGTAAATATTAAAATGTATAATTATATTTGGGTATGTATAAATATATGACAAGTATGTCTGAGATGCAGTACATACACTCTCTAAGTGGAAAAAATATCAAACCAAATTATGCAGTAGCCAATCTTAATTGACAGTTGGAATATAACTAGCTTCTGTTAATGAGAGTTCTTTTGTACACATAACCTGGCAAAGCAGAAACGAGGATTATTATCCATGAACAGCTGTTGGACCGACTGTGTATCATACTGAGTTTGGTTCTCTTCAACACTCAGAATGTAGTTGCACTTTTATACTGAAAGCTCTTTAACTTTACTACACTAAGATCTATTAAAGAAAATGATTACATCAACATGCATCATTTGGTACAGAAGAAATGAAGCCACTGCCTCAGAACATTTTCTTACAATCAATGTTTCTCAATTTGCCTCGACATTTACTTTCAATAAATGTCTAGCTTCACCTTGGCATTTATCTAGTAACAGGGTTGACAGTGTTCCAGTCCAATGACATTGTCTTATATGTATATCTTGAAAAACATGTGCAGTAATGAGGAACATATTAGGAAAAGGCAAAGAAAAAAAAGCAGCTAGATGAATGCCAGTGTTATTGGGATTAATATTCAATAAGGGAAAAAAAGTAACAAAATATTTTGAAATATATATTGCCAAATTTGCCTGAGTTCCCTGCTACCCCTCTTACTTAGGTCAAATAGTTTCTAGTATCTCTCCATCTATTGGTCACCAACAATGAGAACAATGCAAGTTTTAATGAAAATTCTCAAATAATTAATGATGAGATCCTCAGAACATATGCTTCATCTCACACTAGATGCATCATAGGGGAAGGAATCTATTTATTCTTGGGGAAAAGACAAAAGTTGCCTTCATTCAGATGAGTATATATATATATATTATATAATATCTATATAGATATTATATATAATATCTATATAGATATTATATATAATATTCATATATATATATGATCACTTTAGGGATTAGTCCACTGCAAAAAGAACCATCTCTGCTTATGGATAGAGAAGTTTAGAGGCTATTGGTAGTCAGTTTTATATTTTTTCATTTTATATTTCCCTTTATATGAAGATGATAGTTTTCCTTTAGCATAAACATAATATATTCACATAGACTGCGAATATTTGTGTTCCCAAATAAGTAACCCAACTTAGAAGAATAGGTAGGAAATTCTAAGGAGAATCTGTTCTAATTCACACTCTACTGCTACTAATTAACTATAAAATTTTTGACTAAGGTATTGCAATATTTTGGGATCTTCTCATTATAAAATGGAGATCCCTTACCTATTTGATAAGTCTTTGCAGTATAATCATTCTATGAGTGCATGGTATGCTTCTATAACATTAAAACATTAAATTACACTGAATAAACAACACTGACATACTGATAGGCTAAATTACTATTTTAGCGAACTCTGCATTAAATTTGTGCATTTACATATTGCAAAATATAATTTTTGCATTTACGTATTCAGTTCTACTCTTGGGCCAAAGTATTGTTGGTATCCCAAGGTATCGTTTTCCATTTTCTACATAATCAGACCATATGTATGCAACATTGTTTTTTCTGTGCATTTACCCATGTATTGTTGTCAGGTTAATTCCATAACTTGTGAATTTGATAGGTGTGTATCCTCTTGAGCAGTAGCAATGCATTTTCATAGATAAGTGGCACTTCATATTTGAGGAGTAGAATAAAGCTCAGGAATTTTGAAACCTCATTTTTCATGTAGATGCTCAATCATGGCCCTTTGATGAGATAATCTGCCAAGTCAAAATAACAGTGCAGGTAATATTGATGGTGCTATGATATGATTAACATCACCCAAGGTATCAGGACATCATAAAATAAAGAAGCAGATGAGTTTAGTCAAACTTTTCATATAGTATTAGTTTTAGAGGATTACACTCTGAACCTTGAGTTTCTTTTTCTAGAGGGTAATGGAGTCTTGTACTGGATGACTTGACCATGACTCATTAACACACAATTTTGGAGGAAATGCTACTGTGAAATTAAACCAATGAAATGAATATGAATGGAAGTTTCATTTTCTTAAATGAAAGTTTCTTGTTAAATGAGAAGCATTTCTACAGGGATATGCTGTTCCAGAACTTTAAAAAAGTTTAAGTAGTCAAGGTGACTTAAGCAGGGTAAACATAATTAATTTTCATTTTATGAAGACAGAATAATGTTTTCCCACTGTACTGTCTCTCACACATTTGATTTCATTGTGTTTATTCTGAAATTCATCAAATTCCATACCTTTCTAGTTACACAATTTTCTATTTCAGATATAAAACAATTAGAGTATATTAATTACAGATTGAGACCAAGGTAGTGTTTAATTATAAAAGAGAGCTGAGTCTACCCTGATTTTAAACGTCCTGTTTGCTTTATAATCACCAGCAGAATAATTATGGAAATGATTCTGGCTAATGACTTTGGGGGAATTTTAGGTGTTTCACCTAATGGTCTCATTAGCTCAATCACTGGCTAAAGCTACCTCACATTAGAGTGTAAGGCTTTAGGACCTTATACACTAATATTAAAATCAGTCAGTTTTCCCAAATCCTAATGCTGTCATAAGTTTCATTCATTTCATAATTTTGGATAACTTGTTAACTATAATATATCAAGAATTATCCCTTTGATTGAACAATGCCATTAACATTTTTTTTTAAAAAGGAAATTAGTAATAATCCATTGAGTGAACTCAGTATCTGCTCTGTGATGTGATATGTCATCATCTGGGATTTCTGGCTATTAAAGAAGAGCATAGGCAACCTGCTGCCAAATAATTCTGTTTTATTTAACATAATTTTGCAAATTTTTTTTTTGTAAGCTTATATTGGTTTCCAGGTTTGCAAAGGACAGAAAGATACATAAATTCCAGAAGCTATCCTCTAGGAATCTGTAATCAATTTGAGGCAGTATGGGTGTGTGTATTTATAATTATTTACAATGAAAAGTTAATTGCTATAACAGGGATCACAAATGAAACTAGTGCTCAAAGGTAGGAATAATGCCTTTTAGTTGGACATGCTAGAAAAATTGCAGTGACTAAAGAAATATGATAGGCAAAGTTTGGAGAATAACATTAGCAATTGCAAAAATAGTGTGGCTCATAAGAGGGAAGCAGATTGTGATTCTGGTTTGGTAATAGTCTAGAAAAGGGGTCAGCAAATACTTTTTACAAAGGATGAGATAGTAAATATTTTTGGTCTATGCCATACTTTCTCTGTTATAACCACTCAACTCTTGCCTGTAACACATGAAATCAGCCACAAAGCATTCTTACAGACAAGAGTGTGTGTGTTAGTAGTAGATATAGACAATTGATTAGAAGGATAAATTTGGAACTAATTATACATAAGTGAATTTGGCTATGTTCCAGTAAGTCTTTACTTGTGAAAATGGTAGTAACCTGAATTTAGTATATGGTGTGGCCTATGTTCAACCTCTCTCTAATTCACAGACTCAAAATCTATGTCAGTAGACGAAAAAAATAATTTGAACCATACTGCTAAGCATCTTAATATCATTGTAGAATTTGTGCTTAAATCAGTGGTAGAGAGCCATTATTAATTATGTGGTAAATAGAATTTAAATAAATAAATAATGTTTATTTTATGCCTGTTATATATTAGTTACTATGGGGTGTGCTTTCTGACTTTGAGGTAAAGCTGACTAAATGGAGAGAAGGGATTTTCCTTGAGGTCGTGTCTTTCTATTTACTTTTTATATCATAGGACATGAGCAAAAATGTTATGTGTTGGTACTAGAACTTTCTCAATCTGTTCATAAATTCTTGTCATTTGTTAGCTTGACAAATAAATTAAACAGACATTTAATGCTATTCCTATTATGTGCAAAATGATGTGCTGAATACTATATAGATGCAGCTGTATGTAAGGAATTAGTTCAAGCTTCCTTAAAGCTCACAGTCAACTGAGCATAAAAGCAGGTAAATAGATAAGTACAGTGTTACCTGGTATATATCAGGATACAAAACTGAACATGTACAAATCATAGGGAGTGATTCTGTTTACTTTAAGTTCAAGTGAACCCTCAGGAGAAGTAATATTTCCGGAGGATGCTGAAGAACATTTAAAGATGTCTTCAGAGAAAGAATGATAGTATTCCAGAAAAGTGCACAAGAACAACAGACTCATGGAGCAAAGGTGGCTACTAGCTCAACATATAAGTTTGTATTTAATGTAAAGAATTTTAACTAGTCATAAAATTATAAAATAGGGAATAAGAAGAAAGAATAATGGGTAACCATGAAAGAGGTAGTAATTACAGGATTCAAAGCCAGAGGAACAATGGGAAGATTGGAGTTATTAAAACCTAGAAGTCTTGAGAAGAAGCCGGGTGGAGCTTTGGCTCAGATGTCAGAGGGGGAGCTTGGTGCCCGGTGACTTTGAGGGGCCCATTATGTGCCTGGTTCTGTCACAGATAGAAAAACAGCACACAGATTCCACCTGTTCTTATAGGAATAAACTGCCACTTGGGGGCAAAGAAATACGGCTAGGATGATGTTCACAATAACAGGAAACAAACAGGAAATAAACAGGAAATGCACAGGAAAGAAACAGGAAGGAGTAATTTCTTTTTTTCCTTTTCTAGCTTTGAATTCTCCACCCATCATTTTACAGACAGAACTTAACAGGAAGTCACCAGCAGTGGAGAATGCTATTTCCAAGATCCCAAGCCTTAACATCAGAAAGGTGGGTACACTGAAGGGCATGTTTGGAGCTGAGAGTGTAGCAATCAGCACCCACATTAGGTGTAGCATATAAGGTGCGCTTTTGAAAGTTAAGCAGAATGTGCAGTTTCATACCTAGTAAGGGATCTGGACTTTATCCTGTAGGCAATGGAAGCCACCCATTGAATGGAAGAGTTAATATACAGCTTCATGTTTGGTTTCATATCACAGTACATTCTCCATCCTGATAGAAACCTGCCTAGTTTGCTGTCTGCAAAATAATTTGGTAATTGAACTAGTATTCTGTATTCCCTTAAGCAGTTACCACTAATTAGTATTGCCAGATATTGTCATAACAGTGACTTATGCATTTGTTTTGGAGGGATGAGTGACTATAGTATTAAATTTGTTTTTACTGAGGAGAAATCCACTGCTGACTCATGTTTGAGTCTGTGTGTATGTGTGTGACATCCAGAAAATTTCTTCCAAATTTAGTATCTGTCAGTTGTAAGTTGAAGTTATTTTAACTGTTTTAGAAAATGGAGCTGAGCATTCATCTCTGGGAAGAGAGTTAAATACTCATGTTAAGTTGTGCATTTCCTATGGTAGGCAGAGGGATTATAAGTGCAGAGGAAAGGAGAGGTGAGAGCTGGGTAGAACAGAGATTCATGGTCAATGAGTGTCCAAGGTGATCAGAAACTTTGTCTTCTCCACAAATGTTATACTAAATCAAGAAATATTAAAAAATATAAAAGAACTAGGAATTGAGCAAGGATCTTATGCTGGACCATGCAAGAATAAAAAGAATTTAAAAGAGTTAATAATGGTGGAGACTTGAATGAGAATTCTTCTACATAATTCAGTAGATAAAGATAAATCCCATTTTCACTCATTAACTTGATTTTTTAATACCTATGGTCTTCATATAATTTTACTACAGGCATTTAGATTGTGATGAACAGGAGGAGAGTGAAACTAATAAGAAAATTCAAATTTGTTGACAAATACTGATGACGTACTTCTGCAAATGTTTGCCATGTTATTTTTATAATAATGTTATTATTAATGCGTCCAAATAATTTTAACAGAACTAAAAAATCTGCAGCAAAATTTTTCTTCAGTATAGAATATTTTTCAGCTCTTGGTATGTCATCGTTTAATAGACTTGCTATTAATAAATTATCGCAGTAGAATCTAATAACAGTGGATTCCTATGTGACAAGAGCAAATTTTCATTGAAAGTGAGAACATATATTATGATCAGAGACAGATCACCACTCTATTAAAATAAAAAAATAATGAAAATGATATTTGAAAAGAAAAACATGTCAAATAAAGGCATGCTGTAAAATATAGATTAATATTTTCCTATTAACTCTTCATGCTACTGGGTATTTTATACATTTACCTCTAATAAATGTGTCATAGCTTGTGAGGTGACCTGTGTTGGAATTGCAAGTAATTTTCACTTTGATTCAAAACCTATTCTTATAAACACCCATTCTAAAAAAAAAAAAAAAAAAAAAAAAACAACTAATTAAAATGTCCAGGTAGAAACCACAGCATTAAACTACAGCATGGAGGTGAGTACATGAAACATAGTTCTGGTTTCTGGAATTGAGCAAAACAGTAGGAAGCATTCCTGACACTGTTTCTTTGGTCTATGACCCGAATGGTTGCATTCCACTAAAATTCGTACATTGAAACCTTAAAGCCCATGGGATGTCAGGAGGTCAGGAGGTGGGGCCTTCGTGAAGTGCTTTGATCTTGAGGGTGCAGCTCTTATGCATGAGATTAGTGACCTTGTGAAAAAGACCCCACAGAGATCCCTTGGACTCTCTACTTTGTGAGGTTATAATCGGAAATCTGCAAGGTTTGATCCTCACTGCACCATGCTGACATTCTGATCTTGGGCTTACGGGCTCCAGAACTGTGAGAGTGAAATCTCTGTGTATAAGCTACAGATTGTGGTATTTTTTTTTTAATAACCCTAGTGAACTATCAGTATCTCATTAAGATAGTGGCTTACTGCTGTAGGAAGTGAGATGCTAAGGGCACCAAGTATTACTCATCTATTCTGAATAGCAAGACATTAAATAATTGCTGAACCCTGAAAAATAAGTGTGGAGCCCCTATTCAAAAGTGATTAATAATTTCAAGGTGACAATGATAGATCACTGAAGTACACATGGGGTCCTTCTAAGTGTGGGGCCTTGTGCAGCTACAGGGCTCACATATCCATGAAGCCGGTCCTGCTGGACATGGATCAAGATTTTTCATTCTTATTAACTCATTCATTTTACTAGCATTTATTTATCACTGACTATGTTATATATTTTGATAAGTGCTAAGAATATGGCAAGGAACAAAATAGACAAATGTTCTGTTCTTAGGAGACATGATTTGTGCAAATATTGGTAGCTATTGGAAGAATTTGAGGATGGTGCTATGGCTTTTTTCTAAATGCTTTCAAATTATGTTTTAGTAGTCTCGAGACTAGCAGAGTGAACACAGAGTTAAACATGACATTTTTATGTATGTGAAGAATTTTATCTTCTCTAGCATTTATTTCTTTGTAGTCATCCTAAAAATCTATCATCTCAGGAGCAAAAGAAAATTCCCAAACTATGCCTAGTCTCTTTACTTATTTATCCACTTGATGACTGATCATAGGTTACTTTAATTCTTCAAGAATCCTTCCTACAGATAGAATGAGAAATGCAACCTACTTGTTTGGGTTTTAGTTCCCAAGGTCCTAAGAAGTTTAACACAATTGATTAATAGGGATTTCCTGGGTACCTGCTTTATGTATGGCACTGTACCAGCCCTGGGATCCATGCAACTGATGCCACATCCTTTAGAACAATCAGGTGGGACAACAGGATCAGACTGCTGAAAGGGGCAGTGTTTAGATGCAGTCATTGAGCGCTAATCCTGTACCAAGTTCAATCCTACATGCTATCAACTGTATTCACGTAATCCATCTTTAATCCAGTGAGTTTGTATTACTAAAGATCAGAGGAAAAATTAACTTTTATAAGGTCATAGAAAACATCACATGTCAAAGTAAGTGGCATATACTTAAATTTTAAGAAGACCATCTTTTTGAACTAGCTGAATTGGGAAAATCTTGGGAATGAGGTGACATGGTATTGAGGGATGTCTTCTTTCCATACTTGTTTGAGAATTGCCTCTGCTCCTTTTGAAGGGTGAATAAGGCCACAGTTGTGGCAGATTTCATGTGCTCCCTAGGACCCTGGGTATTTGAATGAAGTGTTATACGTGGGCCCATTATATTCTCTTTCGGGAGTCTAAAATCTGAACTCAATTTAATTACCCTTTGTTCTCTGGGAAGTAATATAAATAAGACCCAGGGCTTTCTTGTTTGCTTTTGTGCATTTGGAAGCAAAAAATTCAGTCTGAGCTAAGGACAGAGAAGAGGGAAAGAGAGAACCTTGCTTAGATAGAGGAGAGAGAGAGAGAGAGAGAGAGAGAGAGAGAGAGAGAGAGAGAGAGAGAGCGAGAGAGAGAGAGCAAGAGACAAGCAGACAGAAAGGCACAGAAAAGGCTAGAGCTATGCAGGCAGTTTCTCTTGCGTATGGAAGTGCAGTGAATTCAACAGAGGCAAAGAAAAAGATACAGAGAAAGGGAAAAAGGCAAAGGTAAAGGACCTTAGGATCTGATCTTAGAAGCATAAGGGGACTCTAACTACCATGCCTGGTTGTCACTTTGCAGTTTACCATCAGTGGGATGGTGACCAGGACAGACTCATGAAACCAAGGGGTTATTTTTATGGTCTCTTCACCCCACAATTTAATGTCCCTTCTTTGCAATCTTTTGATTTCATTTTGCACTAATGATGTCGCAGTGCCTTCTTTTTCTTCTTTCTGCATTTTTCCCTATCCCTAGATAAACCTGCACAGCTGGTATTTATTTGGGTTTCCTTTTATAGCTTGAGAAATATTTAGGCATGTTTACCACAAGTGGGAATCTGGAGGCAGTTTATGTATACATACATATCGGCACGTTCTTTTCTGAACCTAGTTTATAATAAGCACATTAATTTAATTTTTAAAATATCAGCTGATTAATAAACTCGAGCAGTTTCCGGTAACTCATTTCCTTCCATCAGGCTGTCCCTGCTTCCAGTCTCCAGCCTTGAAAACCAATGCTGTTTTTTTGAAAGTAACATTTAGGAAGATGTGATTAAGAAATCAAATGCGGACTATCTCTGCAAACTCTTTAGTTTCTATGGAAATAACTAAGTAAAATTTAATTCCCTTATCAGACACTAAAAGCTTAAAATGATTCATATTAAATTGACAAATGCAGTCGCGGGTGCTTGTTATCAGAGGAGAGCATCATCTAGCTTGTCATTTCATTGTCGAATTGCTCCGCTGTGCTTTATGAGTGCATCCTTCCGACACGGGGACAGAACCTTTATCTGGCGGAGCACAGGGCCCTCGTGGTGGGAGTGTGGAGGGCCTTTTCAGGGGTCCTGTCCAGCATAATGCCACCACTTCTGCTTCCTCTGGGGCTGATAGCCAACGGGTTAGTTCTCAGATCTACGTTATGCGGGGCAGACTATATTTCACTCATGTCATTTGCAGAGCTTTCCATTCTGTCCCCTGCCTGGTTAATATCTTGCTAGTCCCTTCACTGCTGGAATTGCTCTGCTCTGCTTATGGGTCATTTCATACTAAATCAATCACCAAAGCTTTGCAGATTGATCCAGTTGAAGGATCAATTGTTTATGGAACAGCAGCAGGTCACCAGCCCAATGGGGACCAAACGTGGTGACTGGGGGGGGGGGAACCCTGGAAGCCATGGTGTCACAGCTCATGTCAGACTAGACTTACTGACTCTTGATATTTACTCCAAAGTCAGGCGAACTATCTCGAGGTAGATAATCAGAGGATAAACCCAAATGGCTCCAAGGAGATCTGGAGAACAGTGATACTACCTATGGCTTTTATCTGCAGATCAAGAGTCTCAGAAGATTTCTTCACCCCTAATCCCAAATAGACCTCCTGTTTCAGGGCTGTTTGTTATGCTGTAGTCTGTAGAGTTCAGGAGCTGAGAATGTTCTTTGATAACCTTACCCACTCTATGCACTTTGGATCTATTTCATTTTAACCTGGTATGATATTTTTGCTACCTGTCTTTTCCGCTTTTGAAAAATGAGATGCAGTTTATTTAAATTACATCTCCCTTCTCCATTGATACAAAATATTTGTTTAAAGGGCTGCTAAGATTCTGTTTCTGCTGATTTGTTCTGTTTGACATCATAATCTCTTCTTTGAACCAGGTGGCATGGCCAAACTCAAAGGAATGAGAAACTTAAATAAAACCAGAGTTTACAAAGTCAGATGTGACAAAGTAAGGAAGAGGTTCAGTGATCAGTGAAGCTCAGTGTTGGGCTTTTACAGGTATTGGTACCACTGCAGATCTTTGTAAATTGAAGGGCATATAACCTCTTGAGTGGTAGCACCACCATTGTTTTCGCTCAATATAACTGGTAGGTCACCCACCATTCTTCTCTTTATTTAAAAAATTTTCCCATGTGTTGCCCCTATTTTTTAATAAAAAATATTTTATAAAATTTTATTTTGATTAAAAAATAAAAGGTGAGTTTCTAACTCATTCTATAAAATCCATATTAACTGTTTCTTTCTTTGTCCTGATTTCTCAAGAATGCAGTTATCACTCTTCTCTGGGACCCCCAACCAGTCTCTTATATTACAATACAAATGACTAAAGGCATCATAGTGATCACCTTTTTCCTTGAAGTCATGGATATCCTTAAGTCATCTCTGCTGTGTTAGCATCTGTAATACTGTGTCATATGGCAGGTACTCAATATCTATTTGTAGAATGAGTTCACATAGGATTCATCAAATAATGTTTTGACCATTTAGTAGAAAATTTCACAGATATTAGCCACCATGTGGGAAATATTTGTAATATAATAGTGACAACTACAGGCTATAAAATGGTATTTGTAGTCAGATCCCAAATGTATCCATATATAGGTATATGGACAGAAAACAGTGCTAGAAAGTTATAGCAGTTATTGCAGTAAGATACTGTTTATTTTTTTGGTAGTTGTGTTATGGGAGATTTATTTTCTGAATTTTTGCCCAAGCAGGTACTTTTTAATATAGAAAAAAAACATTAATTATAAGTAGAAACCATGTATGAGCTCCCCTGATTATCTTGACAGAATGTTCCCACTATGTTCTCCTGCAGTGACCCTTTTTAATGTCCTGAGGCATCTTCCTTCTCCTGATGTCCTGTGTCTAGCTGAGCTGCCCAGCACAATTGTCCTAGACACATGCTGTATAGATGAGTTTCCTTCTGAATTCTCCCTAGTTTACAAACAGGTCTGAATGTAAACATCAGGACAGAACATATGGATAAAGACTGTCGAAGAGCTCAACACGTGAAAGCAGAGAAGGAGATTAGGGGGTCGTGGTTTCACTCAGCTGCTTAATGCTTCTATGACATTTTCACTTTCACTTCTTTAATGGAATAAAATCCTAAAATGAATCCCATTCATCTCCATCTTTCTATTTTGTGCTATTGCTCCGACTGTTGTTGTTTTTATAAAAATTGCATTCTCGCCATTTCAGAGAAGGATTAATACTCCCAAATCTCATTATTGTGCAATTGTCCCCTGGTGGTTTCTTTGTTTGCACATTGTAATTATGGATAGCATTAATTGTTCATGAAACTACCATTTCTCTTCTTTATTTTTGCATATATTTCAAATAACCATTATAGCTTCTCTATCTTCTGGATAGTGAATCTGTTTCATTGCAGTGTGACAATGTGTTTGTCTCCTGCACTGCCCTGCACAGGGTTAGAATGATTTGTAAAGAATCCACATTATTATTTTGCAGCAGAGCTCAGTGTGGGTTTCGGTGTAAATCTTCTCAAAGCACTTCTTGCCATAGTAGCAACATTTTTTTTTCAGATATGCCATAATTCTGGGTTGCCTTTGTTGCTTCCTTTGGCAACCAAATGTCCCATCATTGCAAATTGATGGCAGTAAAATTGACCTTTATTATGGCCTTTTTATTCGCTTAACTCAGAAGGATTTACAGCATTATATTTTGTTAGCACATTGACTGTTAATGGGAACTATAAAAGAATGACTGAATTCTACATATCCTTTTTATTTTCTAATGGCCTTGGCATTATTTACCAACTAGACTTTTAGCTTTTAAGATTTCTCTCTTGGATAACCCAGGAAGAGTTTTGTAAAACCAATACTTCTTCCTTATGTGAGATGCACATTTTGCCATATACTGTCAAAATAATTAAATGCTTGTCATAAATTTGGGCATTTAAAATGACAAGACCATTGCATGTAGAATAATGCAAGAAATGAAAATTCTGGGGAAAAAAAATCCCAAACCTTACATTTAAATTCAAACTGCTTCATCTGTAAATAATGAGAATTTAATGAGGCGCCTGTTCCAAAATTCTCTCCTTGCTAGGTGCACAGTGTATTTTCATATTAATTGTCTTTCTCATTGCATACTTAAGGTGGCATTCATAGAGGAAGGTTACATTCCTTAGTCTGGCAGTGTTGGCCTGTGGCAGCCCAGCTTAGAGCTTGTCAGGACTACCTTCAATATGAAAGGGGACCCTGGATTTGCCAACCTGGGCTGGAAGCGCCAGATCTTCACCCATGGTTATCAGAGAAAAGGGGAATAGAGAGTAGTTCTTGGAGACCTGGGATTGAATCAAAGAAGGGGCAGTTATTGTGAGGTGCTGAATAGGTTGAAGACGTTAGCTTCCCAGAAGGAAGAGGGGCACATAGGATCCAGTACAAAATGCTTGTGACCATGGGAAGGGAGGGGAAAGGCAACATTTCAGTCCATAGACTTTGTCTTATGAACAAATCTAAGCCAATATGCTTCCATTTTAACTAGTCATAGTGCAGTAATTATCCCATATTTTCTCTGTTTCCAAAGAAGCAGATATTTAAAAACTATCCTCTCTCTCCACTGGTATTTCCATTTTGGGAGAATCTTTTTTAATATGATGTGAAATATCATTAGAAAAATCCCTGTTTATGCTTTTGAACTGATTTTTAGATATTGCATGTTACATAGTTTACTTTCTAATTTAATGTTTTGGTTCTGAAAAATATAGTCCTCACTTAAAAATGGCATTAATTCTCTAAACATCAGTATCATGAGTGAAATCTTTAAAACTCTTAAACAAAAACACTAATCCAAGTCCCCTGCTTAAAATGGTTCAATGTAAAGAGTTGGGTGCAGGGTTGCAAGAAAGGATGAGTGAGAAAGATTAACACAGACTGTGGACTATCGGAAACTTTAAGCAACTTGAGGTAAAGGCAACTTTAAGTAGCAACTTTAAGGTAAAGTATTAGGCTTTTTATAGGGTTTAGGCAAGGGGGAAAAAGGTGGCCAAGAGAATGTTTTATGACTAATTAACTAGGGAAGACTAATAGCTAAGGTAATAACATTTGGGCAAAATATTAGTTTTTGTGAGATAATGGCAGGCAGGGGATTTATTTATACATTTATTTATACATTGTTGGTAACTTTTAAGGAATGATTTTAAGGTAAATATTGGGGGAATAGAGAAGCTGTTCTTTGTTCTCTGGAAATTTGTTGTGTTAGTTTTGTTTTTAGTGTTTTGAAGCTAGATAAGATAGTAAAATGAAGTTTGTTTTCTTTTTTTCATTTTACAGTTATGAGTCCTGTCCGGTCTCATCCAGCAGCCTCTGACAGTTCAACTTAGGGATTTTTTTCCTGCTGAAAATTTTTCATTCACAGCAGTGTGAAGCTGATTCTCATACAGTTCTAAACTGTGCTTTGGATTTTGAGAGTTGATCTGCCTCTGGGCTGGGGAATCCAGTCCCTTGCTGCAGGTAGATATGGGATACTCTGGTGGTATGGACAGTGGTACTGAGTACCAGCAACCAGACAGTATCTGCTCAGATGAGTTGACTGCAGATAGCCTACAGACTGTTTTCCACTTTCAGTACAGCAGTTAATCAATTACTAGAAATATTCAACAGTTTATTGCAAAGTAGACTTTGTGGAAATTTTCTCTGACTACAGGCTTGTGTAAGTGTTGAGAAGATGATTAAGGTAGTGAGGCTAAGTTATGTATGAGGTTCTATGGGTATTAAATGCATTTCCAACAAAAATTTGCTCCCATGGCTTCCCATGCTCAATTTCTGGATCTTACTTCTCTGTTTCCTTTACTAATCCTGCCCTGTGCAATCTCAGTTCTGCTCATAGCAACTCCCTCCCAGGGGATACCCTCTCTCACTGGAAGAAGTTGTTTGCTAGAAATTTCTGAACTGGACCATCACAATACCCCTTCCAATCTCTCTGGTTTTCCTTGAAGTACACTTATGATGTCCTTTCCAGCTGAGGATTGCTGGTCAGATAAGATTTGAACAGTGGCAGAGCACACTTGGAGTTGGTGGGTGTTGTCCAAATACCAGCTTCATTAGGAATGCTATCGTTGTTTACCTGGATGATTTCCAAGGAGAAGAAGGAGACTAAACTTCAACTAAACTTTCACCTTGTTCCCACTGGATCTGTTGGTTGTTAATTTTCATGTCATCTAGCACAAAACAAATGGGATTGTGTGGCAGGATTTCTGTGAATCTCTGAACACACCTCCTCTTCCCAGTATAACTCTTTAGTAGCATGCAGTTCTGAGATATCTTTGAGAAATCTCCACATCCAGACACTTCTTATTGTGTGCTCTCTTTATAATTCATGCTGCCAGAAGCCTTTTCTCTGTGTTGTTGCACAGAGCTGTCTGATCACAGAGCAACAGCACCTGATCTGGAGTGATGAAAAATTTGCTATCTCTGTGGTTTATTACAGTTTTAGGAAAGAGAAACTTCCACAGCATTGTCTATTCCTGGAATTCAGTGGATTTCACAGCTGCATGGGCATTTTCACCTTCCCCTCCATCTAAGATTTCCAAGCATCTCCATGGTGCGAGGTGCTGGGCTCCAAGGCCAAATGCTGAACTCACCAATGTTCTCATCACAGCAGTCCGCTGAGAGGCAGTTAAAGTCATGCTCGTGTTATAGACTTAGGCAGCCTGACTATGGACCTCTGTGGCCAACAAACACTTTGCTGTCTTGATATTTTGACAAATAAGCAAACCTAAGACAGCATAAATAGTCTTGAAATTGCACTTTCAAACAAATGGGCCGGAGGCCAAGTAGGATTCTAGATGTGTCAAGAAAATGCTGTTTGGGTTTGGAGTACCTGCAGCAAATGTTCTATAACATGTTAGGAAGGCAGGCTTGGCCATGGATACAGCATCTGTGGTAATACTAAATAATAGATTGTAAGGGTTTACTCTCTTCCTGGTGCTTTTATTTAAACACTGCATGCATTGACTCATTTGACCCTTGACAGTACTTGTATGGCGTAAACAAGATCATTTCCACTTGATCGGATGAAAAATCCAAGATTAGAGGAAGCAAAACTATCTTGTCCCAGGACCCACGATAGTAAATGATAGAACTCGCAATTCTCCCCAGGCATTTGGGTTCTGGAATGTACTGTCCACCCTCTGTGCCAAGTTTTGCCCTGTTGTGGCTGCTAATGTGATGCACCCAGAAACCCAGCAGTTTGTATCCACCCACCATGGATTGTCACTGGCCAAGAGACTTGATTCATAGCCTTGACTAGAACAAAACCACTTTTCTTAAAAGAGAATAATAAACATTTAGAAAATCATACCCTAGCATGGTGTGTATTTTTACAGAACATGAAGTAATTCTCATAAGAATGGTAGGGTCATTATTTCAACTGGAGTTGTTTCAGAACTGCTTTTATGAAAGCACATCTTTGCTTTTCAAAAAGAGTTACATGTACAAATGATTGGAAGTAGTCACTAATGGCATGGTATGTTATTCAAATTTTTTATGATCCCCAAATACGCATAACCTTTACCTCTAAAGCATATTCTCGGGCTTTCAAACAGTAATGATTTTCTGTTTCTACAGCGAATCATTTCAAAAACACAATAAGCTTCCAGTAGGTGAGGTCAAGGAATTTGAGTTTATTTTCACTCTGTCTTTTATTCTTTGTTGGTTTAGTTTCTAGTGATTTGTTCACAAAAAACAACGTGTGTGACTTAGAGAGAATCTGAGGGGAAAAAGAACCAGAGATGGCTAATTACTAAAACAACCTGGCTTTTCTGTGCTGAAGAAAGACTTGTAGTCCAGCACAGGATGGCAAACAATTAAAAAAAAAAAGTATGAAGCTAAAAACATCTGTTGCTTTGTTTGCTTTCAGAATAAAGCCTCTTGTTTCTTTCCTGTTGATTTCAGAAGGTACGGCATTGTGGAAGTCTATTCGAGGGGCTTTATGAAATCATTCAAAATAAGCACATATTTCTTCCCTATCAGTTATTGTCCTGCTCACTCATCAGCCCACAACTCTTAGATAAAGCCTGTTATGTGATGTGTTCAACTTGGCCTTTATAGATTCACATAAAAAAAAAAAAAGTGGTCTCTGTCCTAGAAAGTTTACAGCCCAAAGTTGTTTAACTATTTAAAATGTAAAAAAATGCAGAATATCTCCTATAAATTTCATTTGTAAAACAACCAAATTAACAAGAAATATAAAACATGAATGCTTTATATGTATATGCACATATTATTTATTCCTGAGTTGCTCCCACCATCAAGTAGCCATTATTTCAACTATGAATATGAGCATATCGATTTTGGGAAAAGATGATAAAAATTGCATTACCATCTTTAATTTTTAAAACTACATTAATCTGATAGTTGCAAAATGTCATTCCTTTGAACCTGGACTGATATAGTTTAATGAAAGGAAATTTAATAGTTCAGATAAACTGAGGATGGAGTTAAGTATTGAATTTTTTATGTACTTCATTTTCATCTCAGAAATGTTTTCGACAAATTGTCCGTACAACCTTATAGTGATGTACAGGTTGGCATTTTCTGATTTCAATATGCAGGGCATCAAGAAAATTGTTGGCAGATTCCATTTAACTGTTGACTGGAGGGGTCCTCTGTATTTGTTCCTACACTGACTTGCAATCACGTTGTTTATATACAAACAAATAGAGTCCCCTCCTCCTTTTAAGTACCTTTGTCATTGTCTCCAATCCACATTGTCCAACTAAAGACAACTAACAAGTAGATTTGAGGAAAATATAATCAACCAACCCCAAATTGGTTTAATGAATGGGGTCACAAAGGATTTGTGGAGATAGTAGGTACAACTTTCCCTACTATAATACACCAAACAAACAAAAGTAGTTGAGCAGGGGAAAGGTAAGAACAGTCCTCTAAAAGGCTACAGAGTTCTCATCACATGGTATAGACAAGGTGTAGGAGATGCGGGTAGGAGGATCCCTGTCTGTGACCAGGGGACAGGAAGCCAGGGATAGCCTCTAGGGGGAAGAGTGACTTATACTGGGTTCTGAAGGAAGAGTAAGATTTGAATAAGAATTGTTTTCATTTAATAGAGAAAGATTAATCTATGATTTATATCTATAGACAATTCCATCTAAATACAATTTCCAGTTTTTAGTTCATATTCATTCTCTGTCCAGTCATACCAAGCAGCCTCCAAACAATACTGAATCAAAAGAAAGTTTCAATCTTACTGCTCTTGCATTATTGAACACTCTGAATATTCCCCAGGCCTACTCTTTCTGCAAACACTTTCCTACCATATGCAACTGTCTGAGAAAATCTACTTGTATGCAGTAGATTGCTGTTATTCATTATTCATTACAACATTATTTAGTTGAACAACCTACCAACGAAAACTTGGTTCTGTAGGGGGAAAATGTACAAACTTAGAGAACTAAATTATTTTACTATAAATGCTTTAAAAAGAGCAAACTTTATGATCCTCATTATTTGGTCTGTGCTGAGAAAAACAAGTTTTCTCCAATGGAAAATAAGCCATAAAGGACAGAAGCTATGCGATCCAGCAAATCCAATATAAGTTGAATGTAGATTCTGCCAGCAATACACTAAATGAATCAAGAAAGATCTTTAAAGTGTTTACAATCCTCAATCAAATAGTGACCACTTATTAAGTAAACATGATCTGTCTTTTTTCTTTTAATTTCAAGAAACACACTTTTTAACCAACCTGATGACCACAACACACTCTAGCACATTAGAGTGAATAGACGCCGTTGTCATGACTGTCCCTGCAAACTTGATGTGTCTGGTTTTTCCTTCAGGTGCAAATCTTTACAGACTCTGTATCTTCTCCATATACTCTCAGGGGCTCAAATGTCCATTTCAGTATAATATTCAAACTAAGGTCATCACCCAGTATAAGATTTTTCTTCCCCCTTGGTTTCCATCACTTTTTTTTAGTTCCTCTACTCTTTTACTTCCTGACTTAGGTGGTTGGGCAGGTTCACTAACCCCTCAGGATGACCCCAGCTGATCATGGGAAATTCACCCACCTTTGCTTTGTCATATCAGGTGAGCAGGCATCCTGAAGCTGCCTTTCATGTTCTAACATTTAGAATATGTCTGCACCAGCTTCTGTACAGAGAACCAAAAGGGTTTAAATAGTTCCTTTGAATTATCCTTCACTTGGTTTAAGAGTACCCCTCTTTCCTTGCCCCCTGGCAGGGCAGGGTGCCTCATGAAACACTGGCAGTTCTCCCACAGACACCTCTTTTATTCGTTAGCTCCTTCTGAACATAGAATCTTCTATTACACAGTCCAGTTGTAGGTAATGGACTAATGGGTGCGAAACTAGTTTTAAATCTCTTGGCATGTATTTTATAGATAGTTCGATACTGCAATTTAGGATCTGGGGGTCTTTGGAATATGCTTTATTTGTTCTTGGTCTACAGGACAGAAACAGTCAGTTCGGATTTTCCCATATAGATTAATGGATGTTATCTTGATAAGTTATTTCTTTAATTAATAAGTTCTTTATAAACTGTTATTGATGAGGTAGAGCACGGCCATGAAAGCATTTTTTAAAAATGTTCACCCATATTTAAGTGTAGACTTAACTATATTAGGCTATTTTCTAGTACAAAGAGACAAGCATACCATATTGGCAATCATCTGTGCAAAGGATGTCAGTAATTTGTAACCCAGTAGATAATTCTGAGAAAATAAGCAAATTTAATATGTTGTTTTATGTTTAAAATGACATGTTAGGAGTTATTAAGAAATTATCACTTTTCAAAGAAATTAATACTGTGGAAAGAACACTCTGAAAATGAGGTTTTTAGGTTTTCATATTTTATATTCATGCTATGTAATATTTTCTCAAAATAATATGTCATGTGCAAACACTTTCATATCTGTTCATTTAAATATTTTTAAAATGTGTCATTATTGCGTCATTAAAAATGAAAAAAAAAAACACTGATGTTTATATACTATATCTACTGAAAGGCTGTGTCTTTTTTTTTCCATAGCAAATCCCTATTTGAGTTTTTAAAAATACTCTATAACTCATTATTTTGAAAACTGGAAAACAAAGGGAGCAAACCAAACATTTATTCCACTATTCTGCTTTTCTCAGTCTGACTGTATGTATCCTACTATTCTGCTTTTCCCACTCTGACTGGTGGATAAGGAAAATAAAATTCTGAACTCTTCTTAACAGCTCACATGTGAAAAAAAAGATTCTTTGAAATATTGTTTTGACATTCTTCATCACTTAATGGTTCAAGACATTAAGCATGAATGTTAACCTGCTATGAACATCTTGGTGAAAGAACTGAATACCACCTATGAAACAATATTACCAAAAAATCAAACTTAAATCTGATTCAGTATCTACATTCAACTACCAGTGTACAGAAAATAAGGACTTTAAAAAACCATCAGAGAGATAGTGAGAAAAAATTCAGTTTACTAGGAATTTTATAGGACAAATAAACCAGTTTAATTAACCAAATAATGAAATGCAAAGGAATAAAAAAAATGGAATGTAAAGGCAATTTAAAACTTAGAGAAATATTAAATTGCATTTTTGTTCATTATCTTGGTCCTTTTTGAATAAATTATGACATTTATGAGATGTTGGACATTTAATTGAAATGCCAGTACTTGATAATAAGCAATTATTGTTTTGGTTGATCATATTGTTTCAAAACTCTTTGTTTTAGTTTCTATACTAAAATAATTGCAGATAAATCAACATTATTGGTATCTTTAGGTATATTTCAGAGTAATAGGCAGTTGGAGATATGGGGGAGGGAGGTAGATGTTTATCAGTAACAAAATTTACCATAAGTAAAATTTTAAAGTTTGGTAATGGGCACATTTGGTTTACTTGTATATATGTTTAAGAATCTCTGTAATAAAAAAAAATTAAATATGACTGAGAACAAGTTTAACACCCAAAACTAAATTACAAAGTTTTATAAAAGATAGACTGACGATATAGGAAATTATTGAATTTTAGCTGTGATGACTTTAGACATGGCCCTCAAAATCTCTGCTACCGTTCCGTTCCCATCAATCAGTGAGCATTATGTCTCCACTTTTTGAAAGTGGATCATTTGTGCCTGCCCTGTCACCTAAGTTTCAGAAGAAATGGTAGCTTGTGATTCTGAGGCTGAAATACTACAGCTTCTGCATAGTTTTCTTGGGACACTTGCCCTATCAGAAGTCAGTTGCCATGTAAGTCTGAACATCCTAACACCACCTGCTGGAACAGTCCTATTATATAAGTGATCAAGGCGACAGTGCAAGTTAAGCTTTAGTCAACTCTCAGCATCAACTGCTAGTGGTGTAAGTAAGCCATCTTAGTCATCTGTCCCAATAATACTTTCAGATGACTGCAGCCCCAACCTGCATTTGATTATAGCCAGATGAGAAGTTTTAAGACAAAACTGTCCATTCAGTTTCTCACCAATTTCTATAAAGTCATTAGCAAAATAAAATGGTTATTGTTTTACACACACACACACATATTCTCACACACAGAGGAATGTTCTGATTCTGAAAAGCTTTTGAGAAAATAGTGTATATGTTTGTGCTTGAACACCTTTGTTAAACTTAAAAATACTGTCTTATAATTAATCTTCCAGTGCGCGTGAATGATATCAGTAAATGTGAAAATTTACAAACTGAATTTGATAAATACAAAATTGGTGATTGGGATTGAAAAGCAAGTGTTGTGATTCAGTCAGCACAAAGGTGGCTTATGACTTGCCTCCATGCATGTCTTTGAGAGGCACTCTGATGGACACCTGGAATAGTAAGACTATTCAAATGTGCTTGTTTCCAAAGATCTCATTGTCTATTATCTTCAAAGTCTATTATTCTTCTTCGCTCCTGATTGAGTTCTGCCTTACCCTTTCTTATACAATATAAAAGTCTGCTAACATCTTTTTTTCTTCAAATACCTTCAATATATCTGCTAGTTATATTTGTAAAAATATTTAAATTCCATAAAATATAATCTCAGTATATCAAATCCTTAGTTTTTTTTTTTTAATTCTTAAGAAAGCAAGTTCTAACTTTGTTAGTATATCATTCAAGACTCATCTTTCTACTTTTATTTAGGTATCCCTCATAGTAACTACCTGAATCTAATGCTCTCCTGGTCTAAGCTGTATTGGTCTTACACCTTAGCTCACCATAGTTCTCACCTGATATGTAAAATCATCAGTTCAAACCAGGCTACAGGTTTCACCAGCAATCTGAAAGTAAAACACTCCTACTTAGTATGGTTTGGTAGGTTATTTGTACTTTGTAGGTTATTTGGTGGTAGAGGATATTTGAGAAAGTTCAATATTTTTTTCCTTTATAAATCAATGGTAATAGTATTCCCAGATTCCAAAACACCCACCAAATCACAAAAAATAGGAATGCTACACTTTGGGCAGTAGAGGAAATCTATACTTCTCTTCTGGAAACTTTCAATAATTTCTATTCTCCCTCACAATGAAATCCTAGATCTAGGATCTAGCTGTAGATGTATGATCACTACTTCTATGTAATCCCTTAGTCTCCTCCTCTTTAACACCCTGATGACCGGAGAGGTCCTGCTGTTTCCTAGACTAACATGACTTACCCAAGAAGGTCCCTTGGAGTTGTTCATGTCATTTGGGTCTTAAGTTCCAACCCCCTGCACAGACTTCCCTCTTTGTTCAGAAATACAGCACCCTATTCTCATGGCAATTTGTTTTCTCTATTTTGTCCCGCCACTTCACTACTATCAGTGTACTGTTTTACTTTCCAATCTTGTTCAGTGGATATCTCTTTCACAATAAAAAATATCCAATCAATTAGGCAGGGCTTGTCCGTTTTGTTCCTAGATGCATTCACAGAGCCTAAACTAGGGATGGGTACACGGCAGGATAAGTTGTGCTTATTGACTTGATGGATATTAACTTTTCACAGCACTGAGAGAACAGCTCAGCATGGCCTTATGAACAACAGAAGGAGGCTCTAAAGAGGAAGGCTGAATCCTAGAACTAATTTTGTTGCGATGAACTTGGCTGCCAATGCTGAGGAGGTTGAGTGGGATGAACAGGATTCTGTTACTAAATTAATAGCCAAGAAACAAACTAGGGGTAGTCTTAGCAAGTGGCTGCAGGTAACCCCAAGAATATGGGCTTCTAGATGTTGGTGAAGCCTAGCAGTGGTCTTAATATATGGAAGAGACTTCTAGGCACAAGGACATCTCCTGAGAAGTGGCAGGACCCAGAAAAGGGTTGGGCAGAAGCTCAGGCTGTAACAGTAGGAGGGAACAGTAGCTGGCATAGTGCTAATTCTGTAGGGTCTGTGTAATGGCTGATCTAGACTGGATGACTACTGAATGATTACAAGCATTGGGAAATGAGCATGAGGGATATAATCAAGAAATTTCCAAGGTCTGGAATATCCTGATGAGGGCATGGGGTCAGGATGAAATTCTGTTATCATTCCTAAGGCAAGAAGACACCAGTACTGGGGGTGGGGGGGGAGAAGGGCAGGAAACTAAGTTCTTCCCAATACCTTTGATTTAAGACCCAGAAGGTTACAAGATTAAGATGCAGGGTGGGCTGAGAAGAGCAAAATTGACTGAAGACTTGGCACTTGCCATTTTCTGCTGCTTTCTCTTGCAATACTTTCTTCATCATTCTACTTCTAAATGAAGTGCTTATGACCAAGGAAGGCCAAATCAGACAAACAGCTATAGCTTGTTTTGCCAAGAAACAGTTTGAAAATTGACTCTGAAATCCTTTCCATGGGGCATGGATGGTGCAGTTCGCTTCCAGCTCTAGCCCTTTTATTTGTCTCATAAGTTATGCTCTTCTTAAGTTATCTGGCTGGCCCTGAAGCATTTCTATTTGCTATCCCTAATTGTTTTTTTTTTTTTTTTTTTTTACCCTTCAAGGTCTAGCCAAAGCCTTTCCTGACTTTCTTCCTCTCAAAATTAATTGCTCTCTTTGCTTATTATTGCAGCTTTATCTAGAGCATTGCCTTCTTCTTTGCAACATGAATACCTGTTTGCATACTTGTTTTTTCTGCTTGTTGTAGAAAATTTGAGGTCAGAAACTAGTCTGAGTCATTTCTGTACATCTTAAGCGTCCAATAAAGTGTTTGAACTTAGAAATGCTCACTGTAGTTCTATTGGATTTATTACTCATAGTAGTCTTTGATCACCCTGAAAAACAAGAATTGTTCAGCAAGTCACCAGTTTATCCATTTTTGCATCACATTTGTTATTTGTGTCATCATTAAAGTTAATCATAGAGAAAAATATCAATTTGCAAATGCTCAATCCAATCTGGCAGCTTCATGATTCAAATAACTGAATCACGCTGGTTAAAGTAAAATGATTAAGTTAATTGGATTCGATGACCATTTTTTTAATTGAGTAATACTTTCTCACCAACAATCTTTGAATAGTTGATGCAATCAGTTATAAAAACTGCAGCATCACATGACTTCAAAATTAGACAAACTATATTTTGGGTGTTGTGTCAACACAGTTCTCGATTTACTTGCTATTTTCTATTTTAAGGGACTTGGGAAAGGTGTAGAGATGGAAAATAAGATATATTTACAGAAGAACTAGAAACTCTGTCCCAGTTATCTGCTAGTTGGTGCTGGAGTGAGCACTAGAGAGTTTTTGATGCCTGCTCCTCCCAATCTGTCTGCATTGATTACAAGGTAAAGCTGCAAATCACAAGAAACGCCTCAGGGCTCTCTGACTGGGGTGGGGGTGATGTGAATTGTGCTCCTGAGTCTTGCATTTGCTGCTGCCATGCTTGCTAAATCTCATCTGTTTGCTTACATTGTGCTGGTGACATCAAAATGAGTGACCTTATTAACTGCACGAGTTAAATGGAGTGAGAGACTATATTATTAGTCGACAGGATGGAGAACAATGATATGTATCAGTTACAGCCTTCCAGATGCTTCAGGTACATTAAACCACTGGAGACCCCCTCTCCTGCATTGGCTACTTTAAATCAAAGGGGAAAAAAACCCACCTTTGCAAATGTGAAATCAGTGTCACTGCTCCAAATATTTTGTATGACTAACTCTCAATTATTCATTCAAAGAATCCATAGTCTTCAAACATTTTTATTTGTTTGGGAAATGACTCATTCCCATTCCTGAAAAAAATTTCCTGTTTAAATATATTTAACTTAGACAGGGAATAAAATAAACTTTCCTCAGCTTATACCCACAGGTGGAAGATCATTTGAGCATTTGCTGGACAGCAAGACCAGCTTGGGTGGGCATAGCATGGCAATCTTATTTTAAGGGAAGGGCAGTTGCTTCCTTCCCATTTTCCTTTCTGTTCAAATGCACCATGATTAGAGAGTAGATGGTTTTTGTTTTGCTAATGGTGTTCAGTTGTCTTCCTATACAGTGTTTGACTTCTTTATTCCTCGAGTAGAAACTGTAGCTGCTCATTTAATTGACATCTTCCAACATAAATCTTACTCTCCTGGCTAAAACAGAAAAGGGCAACATATTCCATTTTACTTATTTCCTTTGGATTTATTGGCTTTCTTCTGCCCTCAGGGATCTGCATGAAATCGAGGCAACTGTAGTTATTACAAGGCTTTGGGGAGAAATCAGCAGCTGCAGTGGCAATAATCATACAGTAAATAAAAGTACAATTTGCCTTTTATGTAGATTTTGATTTGTTGTATGTGAATCAAGGTTGAAGTAAGAACCAGTATGGAAATCAATTTCAAAGGTGACGGCAGCTGCTGGGGCTGTCATTGCACTGGGGCTTAGTTCCATGTGTTTTTATGCCAAAATCGGCCTCCAGTTAATTGAGAAAACACTGCAAAAATGTGCCCTTTTTGCAGGGGGAGAGAACCTTCAGATTTAGAGGCTAATATAGATCTTAAAGATTTCTAACCCAACTCTTTTTTACAAATGAGTTTAAAATGACACTTAAAATAGTTTACCAAAGTTGCATAGATCAGCGAGCATATCTGGATGACAGTGGGTACCTTGATTGAGGTTTGTTTTGGCCAGATTAGGTTCAGCTATCCTGCTAGGCTTAGAAGAAATAAAGTTCCAAATGGGTCACCTTTTACTGAGCAAATATCAGAAGGGTAATACCAGCCCTTGATGCCAGCAAACAAGGGGTGAGAACAGGGGACCAAAATGGCCACAATAGTCCCCATCCTCTTCCTCTGGACACTATCAGAGTATCTGGGAGCATGTATCAGCTCTCTTTCTGGGGCTGAGGAAGTGGCTTTTTCTGTGCAGTAAAGGCTAGATCCTTATTTTCACGAAGTTCCTCTTTAAGGAACACTGACCTGAGGAAGACAGTGGGGACCCAGAAGGAGTGGAGATGTGGCTGGCCTTCCCAATTTCACATCCTACATCACCCTTCCCTGACCAGATTTTCTGTTTTGCAATGTTTTATGCCTATAGTATTAGCATTTAAAAAAAAATCACTTCTAGGTTTTAGAGACAGAATCTGGAAGGTTGCAAATCTTCTCCTTCTGGACTTCTTATTCTGCCAACTTCCCTTAACTCTTTTGGCTGGTGTAGCCGTTTGACTTTTCTGCTGGGCAGGTAGTAGTAATTTGGGGGGTCCCTAATTAGATTCCAGCAGCTCAATTCCCTGGTTCATTTACCCTGAACCACCTTCAAATTGAATTGGTTTTTTCTCACCGCCAACCCAAGCAGGAGTGGATCCTGGGGAATTACACAGAAATAACAGCCTTCTTCTCCCCTTCCCCAGCCTCTGACTCATTCGCCTGCCCTTTTGTGCACCTCTTCCATTATGCCTTCACAACCACATGCTCTGCGCCTTCTGCTTAAGCTGTCTGAGCTCGTTTCCTCCATGAGCCATCATGATGTACAACACGTACAGTCCCAGGCCAGATGAATGGTTTTCCATTAGAAGTACACTGTGCCATCTGGGGCACCTGGGAAGATAATGCCACAAAGACGCCCCCATCTTTCAAACACTAGGAAGGGAAGATTTGTACGGCTCTGCTAGCTGGCTGCGTCCACCGCTGCAATAGAACATGCAGCTCCTCTGTTCTGAAGCTGCATTTTCTCTCTCTTCCTCATTCTCCGCAGTGCACTGCATGGCTTGGGGCGGGAGGTCTTAGAATGAGACTCTGTGTGCACCAAAAGGTAAAACAGGATGACAATGCAGACTGTCAACACCGATGAAAGGATGCTCAATTAAAGTCATCAGGTGAAATACTTGCCTTTCAAAAGGGCTTAAAGAACAAGAGGATGGCTTGAAAAAAGCAGAGCTCTTCACTGGGCCACAAAATTAGTGTTTTCTTATTTTAGCAAGTTAGTTATTTCTTTTGTGATGGAGAGTGATTGGTGGAGAGAAATGTTGGTCGTGGCAACAGCTTTCTTAACTGATTTCTTTTGTGTGTGTGCTTGCACCTCTCTTTCTTTTAAAGCCAGTTAAGACAATGCAGTTGCCTAAAAAAAAAGCCCTGATTAGTATTCAGCATCAGGCAGTCTTCATTGCAGTAGATATGTAAAATCTATCTTCACTTTCACCACCTGTCACCTGAGAATTTTAGAATGATCCAGCTTTGAGATTGTAGGAAGCAGTCTTTTTGATTCTCATCTTTACTCACTCCCCCCCCCCTTTTTTTTGTCATTGGCACCACGTCTACAGTGAACTCCAGTCCATTTTTATTCCTTTGTCAAAAGCTTTTATTCATGGGAAACTGAAGGTACATGTTTACTAGGGATAGAAATAGAAGCACAATAAAAAAAAAAAACAGTTTGATAGATGATCTTGCCTATTCTTCACACTTCCCTGTTGTCTTATTGATGTACAGAACACAAAGACTAATCCAAATTTACATTGCTTGTATTTCCCGATCTCTAAGGACTTGTTCCCCTTTGCTCAGATTAACCAAGCCAATTTTTTTCTTTGTATCCAGTAGCCTCTGTGACAGTCGAATAGCCTGTCAACTAATCAATTGATGCTGCAAAAACTAATTTTTACTTTAAACAAACATCCTAACATTGTGTTGACACAATTAGATGATTTCTGTGTTATACCATATATCTAACACACACCCCAGGGAGCAGGTAAGAGCTACAGCTGAAATCACACACACGTGCTCCTGCATCAAATTAAATATTTTCCCCTTAATCCTGCCACCAGCAGCTGTTAGGTACTGTGGCTTATTGCATATGGCCTACATAATGAGACCCATCCAGGCGGTTCCGGCTTCTCCACTGAATGCTGAGTAGCTTTCCTCCCCCCCAAGGACATTAAGAGTTACTGCTATTGAAGGAAGTTCTCATGCCAATGAAGAGTCTCAGCATACATGTTTGGAGATGAGGTAAGATAGCGTTTAAAGCCAGCGTTTCTACCTTGATTAAAATAAAAGGACTTGGCATTCTGCACTGACTTGAGGCTGGCAGACTCCCCAGAATGATGGCAAGATGAAGAGGGAGAAAGGGGGGTACAGAGAGAGATGAAATCTTTGCTCTCTTGGAAACCTGTCAAAAAATTAGGTCAACATGATTTTGTATTTTAATGAAATAACTTAAGGGTGAGCCTGAGACGTGCAGGCCGCTAATACTTTTATGCTAGAGTGGCTTGTCATGCTTGACGTAATGTCTGGCTCCATATAAGAAGTATCAGGGCTCATGTTCTCTGTGGCTAATCGGCCTTTAGCTGCTCCTGTCCTTTTAAATTCTCAGTAGCTGGAGCATCAATATGGATGTCCCTCTCTCTAACAGTATAAACACAGTGCAGGCTGCACATCATCATTTCCATCGTCAAAACAGATGAAAGGATTTCTGATACCCCAATTAAACTAACCTGGAGAAATCATTTTAAAATCCGCTCCATAAAATAACCTGCACGTTCAAACACTAGCATCTTCCAACTGTTTCCTCCCAGTTGCATCATTAGCATTCCTCCCTCCCCCCACAGTCCTTATCTGATTTGATTACTTTTAGAATGAATTTGGTTTTGAACATGAAAGCTGAGGAAGCTAAATTGGAAGAATAATGGCTTGGCATTTTATGTCATTTGGTTGAAATTGCAGGTGTGGGAGTCAGGCTGCTCCTCCAACTCGCACTTGGCTATTTCCCCTTTAATTTACCGAATTTGAAATGGATTGCCGGTTCCAAATTACACTACACTTAAGGGACTTGCAAAGAATGCTTGTGATTTAGGATCTTACATTATTGCCTTGATGAAAAATTATGCAGACACACTCACAGCCCTACAAGAAAACTACTTCTTGTAAAACAAGAGTATTTGACAAACACCAGGAAGCTGAAGATGATAAAACACAGTCTGAGCTTTTTTTTTTTTTTCTCTTAATCAAGAGGAGGGCACTACATTAATGGTGGTGTGAGATATTGGATGGGAAGGAGTCTGTGCAAGAGGGTGTGTAACAGAGTGTCACCGTGCTCAACAAGAGTAACAACCGTGGTTTGGATGACTCCAGTCAAGTTCTCTCATTTGAAGCCACGTAGATTAAGGAGAGTTTATAAACACCACGATTGAAATTGCTTTGAACTATCCTAAGCGTCTTGCATCATAACCAATAGTGTGTCCCAGAAGAAGGGATATCTTTAATGAGTGGGAAATATTCTCTAATTATTACTAATGCTAGCTTAAAAAGAAATAACACACCAAGGTTTTGCTCTCTGTTCTGCCTGTAACTCATCTACTTTACTAGTAATTTTGTAATTGTTAAGATTGATGCACTAGGAAATGTTTTACATTTTAAACAGTTCAGAAGGAAGGATGAGGATGACTCTTAAGAAATTCAAGTTTGTTGTGCAACCCCAAACATCCTCTTTAATTAGTCACTGTCCCACATGCAGTCCCACACACCAGTGAGGTGGACAGGGAATCCATTGTGTCCTTGAACACCCAAATATGGTTCAGAATGTGATCGATTGTAATGATGTGTCCACTATGCCTGAGAAGAGTGTGTGTGTTTGTGGTTCATGGGGAAAAAGTGGGAAAAACTTAAGGACCAAGGAGGTCCTTAAGTTAAGCTGTTGGATGTTCAAGTCTACAATGTCCTTTCTGATTATTACTTATATTTGTACTCTCAGTTCAAGTGATAGAGTTCTTTAAGTCTGCATGCTGAACTGTGGACTGGTCTACTCTTGCCTTGCATCTATCAGTTTTAGTTTTGCATGGTATCAGTTCTCTGATGGTAGGTGCTTACACATTTAGGTTTGTTCTATCTTCTTATTGAACTGACCCTTTTATAATTACTTATTTCTTTATCCCTGGCAACTTTGTTTTGATTCTATCCTCTTTTTCTCGTTTAAATTTTTCGTATTTTCTCGTCTTTATTTCCTCATTTTAATATAGCTAAAGCATCTTTCTTTGATTAAACTTTGATGGTATATATTTTTTTTTCTTTCATATTCTTTTATTCCTGTGAATAGGGCATACTTTTCTGTTCCTTTCTATGTTTTATAGTATTCTGAGTATATTACGTTACTTAGGATATCTGATAATCCAAGTCTTGACAGATTGCTGATTTTACCTTGTTGAATGATGGAGTCGTTTATTTTTCATTTCTTCAAGACTATTTTTTCATATTTTCTATAAATCTAGCTTTACAATACCCATTCTAGTTGTATTGGATTTTGTAAACAGTAGATTTTTATTTTTTAATCAAATCTGACAATTTGTCTTTTAATTGGTACATTTAGTTATCTATATTCAGATTACTGTTATGCTAGTATTTAAGACTAAAATCTCTTATTTTTGTTTGTTCCCTCTGAGTTATTTTGTTTTTCTATTTTTTTGTTTTGCCCTCTTTTAGCTCAGGTCACTTGACTATTTACATTATGTCCTTTAATATGCCCATTAGCTTTTTGATTATATATTTTTGTATTGTTTTCACTTTCTATAGAGATTATAATGTGCATACCCAGCATTCTGTTACAATTATAATTCACATTTTAACACTTGAAGGAAGATGTAAAAGTCTTAAAACCGCATATGTCCCATTTATCATTTTAATATTGTTATGTCTGCAAACATTAAACTTCATATGTTTTTTCCCCAAAAGTCACTTATATTACTAAAAAAAAATAGAAGAAAATGCCTCTTATATTTACCCAAATACTTATCATTGCTTTTCCTCATTTTGAAGTTCCCAGTTTTCCCTCTGAAATTATTTATCTTTAACCAGTAAATTAAATTTCCTTTAGCCTTCCTTTTATAGCAGATCTGATGGCAACAAGTTCTTAGTTTTCTCAAGTTCTCTTCATTTGAAAATGTTTTCATTTCACCTTTATTCCTGAAAAATATCACATGGTATAGAATTCTGGATTGAGGGTTTTTTTTTTTTTTTTTTGGATTTGATCCATTTATTTTGTTTCCATCACTTGAAATATATTGTTCACTATTTTCTAGCCCTCATGACTTCTGATGAACAATTTGCAGTTTCTATTTCTTTCAGTTTCTAATATGTTGCTTATCTCTGGCTACTTTCAGGATATTTCTTTATATTGGGTTTTTGTCAGTTTAATTATTACAAGTCTGAACATGATTTTCTGAGTTTATCCAGCTTAGGGTTCACTGAGCTGCTTGAATCTATATGTCACAGGTTATACTGATGTGGTTCAATGGCAGCATTACCTTAATAGGTACTACAGATTTCCCAATTAGGAAAGGAAAACTGATCATACATTCTTGGTTAACTTTTAACAATTTTCTCAGATAAAAAATATACTAAAGGTAAGAAAGTTTAAAGTTTATAAAATATAAAAAAGGGGTAGAAAAGTCAAATCATGGAACTAGTGTTTCATCTTATGAGTTTTAAAAAATGTGTTATGGTGAAGAGCAAATGATTGCCAGGAACCAGCATAAATTCACTATGGAAAAATCCTATCAAATAAATTCTCTTTCTCTTTTAGACAGAATTTATTAGCCTGTAGAGTTGGAGAACTAATTAAAAGTATCATATTTTTAGCAGTAGGGCAATAAGTCAGATCATTTATGTTCTATATTGAGCAAAAAGTGAGACTATGGAGAGAATGTTACCACCATTAAATGTATCAGAACTGGTCACTGCACAAAAGGGATGCCAGTAAGTCAATTGATTTTAGTGCTGGAGAGTTGTTTCTTATGCATCTGTCATGGCTTTCATTTTAAATCCATGATGATATGAAACTATTTCATTTGGATGATATTTTAAATGAGTTGAGATATAATAATATCCACCACTTAATTAGGCCTCCCATGCTTTCAGTGATATTCCAGGAGCTGGAGATTGGAACCAACATGTAAATCTTAAAATTGTCTAAAATCTCAGCAGGATTCAAGAGAGTAAGGTAGTAGTCAATTTCTCATTCTTGAAATTATGCTTTTCTGAGGATATGACTCCCCCATGATTCTGTCTTCTACCCCACTGATCTTTCTTTTTTTGGACTTGAGAACTTTTCTTTTCCAATATTGGTGGGTTCAAGGACACTCGTTTATTGTCATTCTGTAGGAAATTTCCAAGTTTTATGATTTTAAATACCTCTATAGCTTTGAGCTTCCACATTTATATCCTTAACCTACACCTTAATCTTAAACTCCTAGCCTGTGCTTTCTGCCTAAATAACGTAATTTCATTATTGGATAGACATTCCAACCTGACACATCTAAAACACCACTTAAACGCCAAGCCTCTTCTTATTAACAAATTTCTCCTCTTGTCTTCCTAATTGGGGTATTATCATTTCCATTCTTCCAATTTCTATCAAATAATAATTCCAAAGTCATAGATATTTTATCCCTTATAAGAAAGGATAGTGATATTCAGAGAAGTGAAAGTACTTCATCAAGATCATGCAGTCAGTAATGAATAATGTTAGGGTCAAACTGGAATGAATCTAATGTGTACTGTCTCCAGAATGTTTCCAGTCTTTAATAAGCTCTATACTTATGTCAATAAAATATGATAAATCTTTGAATGTGACTCAGGAAAATATGGTTCTATAACAGCAATACCTGGTAAAGAACTTGTCTTAATACTAGTGCCCTTCTGTAGGAAGTGGCTACCAATACAGGATAATTTAGTTCTGGTATTAACTGGAATAGTCTCTAGGTTGATGGAGTTCCTAATAAACTATACTCTGTGATTCTAGGAACAAACTTGCAATATTCTCTCTTGTTCTGAAGACAGCATAATTAGAAATGACAAAGTCATTTAGTAAGAAGGCATTACGATGCAAGGGATATTCAAATGTTCCTGGCTAAAGAGAAATTCTTAAAATTCTTCTGGAGAGAGGATGAATGGGGGGATACTAATTTTAGGTCTGAATTTCAGTTCTACTCCATAAAAATTGAAAGAAATCCTACTGTGTGTCAGATAGGCAGTCATAAACGCTAGATATGCAAAGATTATAAAGCTTGGTCTTTACTTTCCATTATCAAAGAATAGGTATAGAAGTCACAGAAGGATAGAAAGATTTGTGCTTTAGATTGAGCCAAAATCTAATGGAATCATTCAAGGATGAAATGAGCTAGCCTTTTGCCATCACTAAAGATATTCAAGCACATGCTGAAAGTCCACTTGGTATGGGAAGAAGACCACGGAGTTAAATTAACCATCATATGAGTGATTGAACTACAGGACCTTTAAGCACTTCCAGTCCCAAGATGCTATGATTCTTTCATCTGTGCTCTCTCCATGCCCTAATACCATAAATAATTGAGACATAACTGCAAAATATTGCATTTACATGACAAACATAAATCATCCACTTGCTTGGATAAGATTTGTCCTTCCTGTTTTGAGTTAACATCCCCTCATGAGTATTTCTTCTGTCTTAGAGAAAATTATAGAAAATATAAACTAAAACAGCTACACCTGCTGAAGTTGTGAATGAAATGGGTTCAAACTTAAGAACACCTGCAAGTATTTTTTCTTTTGTACCCTAATTGTTTATGATAAAAACAAGTAAAATTATATAAACGATAAGTATCAAATGCTTAGGAAATATCGTTTTCAAAGTATGTGACAGTAAGCTAGGGACTAGAATGATTTTATATTTAATTCAATGCCATTGAAAGATCATTTTGCTCAGATTAAATCAACAGTGCTCTTTCTAGTTGTGGCCTTTGCTACCGTGTTCATTTTAGCTGCAGGTGAGTCCATTCTTTTTCATGAATTTTATAAGTCAAGACATCCCATTACTTGATCTGATGAGGTGGGGGGAAATCATTAACAGTGAACTGAACAGAGGAATTTTGGAAAGAGTGTGACAGAATTTGATTGATTCCTGTGGTTCCTTAAGAACAAAGGAAAATGCTCGGATTTAAAACTTAAGAAAAATGATAAAGGCAAGAAGAAAGAGCAAAGAAACTGATTAATTCCAGGTACATCTTGAGTTATTTTGAATATGATCATTCTAATAAGCCACACATATATTTTCAGATCCCAACATGCATGACTTTACAACTGCTGCATTTCTTTTTAAATGGTGTCTAAGTTGAGGGTGATGATAACAGCAATATAAATCACACCAAGCTATTTGGACAGTGATTCAAATTTGACTAATAAATAAGGGTAAATATGGGTGTGTATGTGTACATACACATTATTGAGTAACTTCTATATGCTATTATATGCTATTTTGATTAACTCTAAGAATAACTCTTGGGAGTATTCGTTTTACTCATGAAAACATGTAATCGCAAATAATGTACTGTCTTGCTTTTTGTATTCCAAGTCTGCCATTTATTCCACAAACTGCATGACAGCAAATTATAACATAGTTTGAAAGTCAGTTTTAATTAGCACTGATATGATTATTTGGGCATTTAACTACACAAGTACATGGGTCAACAGAACTAGCTATATTCCTCTAAAGAGATAAAAACAGTACCAGCCAACAAGTCAAACGACTGCCTGTCCTGAAGGGTATTTAGCAAGTCCAAGATATAGTCTCATCTTTAGAGTGGTTGAGATTTCAGTTCATAGGCTGTATAATTACCTCTAGATTTAGGGTACGAAGAGGATCTATTGGCTTTGTTGAACTAGGGAGACACGTAATGCAAATAAATTGAGAACTCCTTATGGAACCCCAAAATTGGGCTAGAATTAACAAACAAAATGGCTGTATACTTTTTAGGGCCTAGTGCAAAATTAAAATATGAGGTCCCTTGTTCAAAAATCAGAAAATTACCATGAAAAGAATGATTACAGTCATTTTCCTTTCTGTTATTTATTCCTGACTTGTCATAGTATTTTTTATTTGCTATTTAATATCATTCCACATTAAAACCATAAAATGTTAGGTTATTACCATGAATGTTTACAATTTTTATATTGTGCAGTATCATTTTAGATGCAAATACAGGAACAGTTAACTGGTTTGCAGATTCAAGGAAATTGTGCAGTTCAGCCACTTAGATCTATTGGGTTCTTACCAGAAAAGGTAGAGATGATCCATTATACTAGCTCAACTGCTTTTATTTCATGTCTTTCTTATATCACATTCTCCCCATACTCCTTACTTTATCCTACAGTGACTGATGAAGAACAGAAAGGAAAGAGAATCTATTTTATAAATGGATCATTTAATAAAGGATGGAGTCTTTCCCTTCTAAATCATTTTAAGTGTGAATTGTTGACTGAAATGGAAATTTAACATGTACTAGAAGAATATGACAGGTTTCCTTGGTCATTCATGTTTCTTCAAATGCCATTTTATCTTTCTGTGTTCAAAAGAAATTCTGATTCTAAAAGAAAATATGGCTTCTTGTTGATGTCAGTACCCCGGCTTACTCAGTTATAGATGTAACACACTTAGCTTCTATTTGCTTTGAGTCATACTAAACTCCTATGCATTGTGGGACTACTGGGTCCATTTGTATTCATGGGGTCAAGAAAGCTTAATAGTGCATATACATGCTGTGTGAATCTTCAATGCATACACATGCTCAACTTCACATATAAGAGTTAAAAGAAAAATAATCTTTAATTTCATAATAGCAAGCACAGGGGCCAGCTCAGGTCCTGCCTAAACTAAACACTTGGCCCTGTGTGGAGGCATAGATTGTGCACTTAAGAAGCCGGTCTTCCCTGCTGAGAGAAAAAGAAAAGGAACTGGGACTTCTGGTTCCTGCCAAGATGCAGTAAGGTCTATAAGTCTGTCTCTTTGAGTAACAGCAACTGACTAAAATACAAAAAGCAACTATTGAGAGACAATGGTGTGAATAATGACATGCAGAACAATTCATAAAATAGTACTGAGTTGCCCTTTCCACCGATTCCATCATGTCCTAGCTCCACTCAGCACAGAGATATCAGAGGACTCCACAGTGGAAGAAGCCAGCAAAATCTCTTGGAGAAGCTAGTCTTTCCAACTATGGGCCTGGGAGAAGGGGTTCCTGTCTTATGAGCTTCAGAAACTCTTAAGAATTCCTTTCCATCTTTTTAACCCTCCTGATTCTGCCCCAAGATCAGCTCTAGGCAGATCTCCACTGCTGTACTAGCAGTGGCAGCTGCACAGGTCCCTAGAACCTGAAGGGAAACCTTTCTTTATGAATTCTATCATGTAGGAAAATGTGTTTGGAGGAAATATTAAATATCAGCAGGGTCATGGGTATCGTGTCGGCAAATTGAATCAGTCTGTATCTCTACATTTAATTATATACATGGAAAGTCTGAGTTCACATGGGTGCATCCAATTCCAATATAAAACCACAGGGTTTTATTTTAGTCATGGTCTTCTTCATTAGTGAGAAATATGGTTCTCCTTGGCCTGGGTGGTTTTATTCCTTTGGTTCATCCCTCTGTGGGTGATGCCCTGCTTACTCTGTTCAGTGTGTGGTATCTTGCTGCATTACAGACCCCTCGACAGGCTAGACCCCTCACTTCACCCAGACTCTGACACCCCTTCTTTTTCATATTTTTATTAATCATTTTATTGTTGACATATTTATGTATATATGTGTGTATAGATAGATAGATAGATAGATAGATAGATAGATAGATAGATAGATTACATAATTGCATTCCCCGGCATTCTCCCTCCACCTTATTGCGATCCTTCATCTTGATCATCTTGTGTTCCTCCCTTCCCTGACTTCTCCCTTCCCCTCCCCCTGTCTAGCTGCTTTCCCTAGTGATACCCCTTCTTGAATCTTCTTTCTCATTCACAGCTCCCCACTCTGGCTACCAGCTTAGATGGATCACATTTTCCAGGAAAGGAGAGAAAGGAAAGGGGAACTTGAATTTCCAAATGCACTCTACCTGATATCTATCTCTGGGATGGTGTTATGAACATCAGCCTAAGTTTTAAAAAAGACACAGAACTGGCTGCATAGTTAAATACTTTTATTTTAAAGTTGTCTTTGTGGGTTCAATTAGAAATTCCAACTCTAACATATACTTTTTTTTAATCCCTAAGCCTATTATTTCTAATAATATTCTTCTTTGATAGTGTGTATTCTCTGTGTCGAAACCCCATCCATCATTTGGAACTAGGGACCAATGGAACTCCTATTCCTCAAAGAGTTCATTTTTGGGTTCAGGAATTTCCAGCTTCTAGAATTTCATTCTACACCTTTCCTGGGAGTATTAATTCATGCCCAGATTGAATTTGGTGCCAAATATACAATCAAATGTATTTTAGGAAATTTGTTATATATCGGATGTGTAAATACTCAGCAAACCGTCTCTTTCTTCCAAACTTGGTTTTCTTCAGTAACTTGGTTTTCTTCAGCAACTACTGTAAGACATGGTCTTTTTGAAATCTAAGTAGGTTTTTTTTTTTCATGTTTGCTGAATTTTATTTGTTTTGCTAGGCTTGCAAATTCTTATTCCAAATATCTTGTCCACACATGAACACATGTGTGAAGTGAGAGTTCTTTTTGCTCTGTGCCTGGTCAACCTGCTGATCAACCTGAGGTCTGTGGAGCTTCTAACCCAGAAAAGGGAAGCTGAGAGGCAGTATCTTATAGAGAGAATGAAACTGTGAAGGAGACTATCAGCTGTATCCAACGTTGAGAAAGGGATAGGCAGAAGGGGAAAGCCAGGTCACAGGAGGGATGGGTTTGAGCAGTGGAATGGTCTGAGGTTCACAGGGGACTGGCTTATCAGCATCAGCAGTTTACAGGTATTTCAGATGAAGATAGAATGGGTGCTGTTATAGCTGCTGTCCAGTGTGGGCACTTATGTGGCATTTGGGCTACTGAGGTTTTAAGTCAGTATTTTTGTGGCCATGCTGCTCTGTCTGCAGCCTCATGGCTTAATTTTCTTCCACTACATTATGGTGCCAGGGCCATAGGTGCTTGAAGTAAACTTTATATTTTCTACATCGTTTCTCTCCTTTCTGCTGCTTAATTCTGAACAATTCCTTTAAGAACTCAAATTTCCCTCACTCTGTACAGGATGCACTTCAGGATAAAGTGTCCTTTGGCCCCATTGCTTCATCCACATGCCCTGACCCATTTCACACTCACTCTTATCATCTGATGGTGTTATTTCCCATTTCTGACATTGTTTTCCCCCCAGGCGTCAGTGTTATCTTTTCAGTGACAGACTGTGATGCTTTTCTTGACTATGCTTAAATTTTTCTCCAACAGCATTGTCTCCCACCATAAAGAGTCCACCTAGTCAACTCATCCTCAGAGGCTTTCCATCAACAAAGTCCTCCCTGGTCTCTGCTCAAGGAATATTCTAGAGCCCCCACGATGTGGAGAAAGAGGAACTCTTCAAACAAAGGGATAAGCAATGACATTTACCACTCTCATGGTTTGCCTCTGGCAAGAACAAACAGCACACCTCTGTAGGGTGCTGCAACTGACTCCTCCAGCTTCCATACCTTTGTATTGTCAAATGGAATTATTGTTCTTTATGGTTTTTCCTGCTGGCTCCCTTAATGTACTTCCAGAAAACTAGTTGTATAGTACAATTCCCCTGCCTCCCTGCTCTGTAAAAAGTTAGCTTTAAAAAATGTTCTTCTTCATAATGTCTCTCATTCCTTTCTCTATTATACAGGGGCAATTCAGGGGGACACATTTCAGCAAATTACCACACAATTATCTTTAGCCTGCTGATGCATCGCAGCAGACCCTATATTGTCTTCTGTTAGCAGACAATGTAAAGAATCTGAATAATCCTGGAATGGCATAGATCACCCACAATCTTTGTTTTCCTTTTAATGTTAGGGTTTGTTTCCAACTCATTTCCCATCTTAATGGTTAATGAGAAACAAAAAAGAAGTACTTGGATTTTATTTCATTTCTTTTCTCATTCATAGCTGCTGATAGCAGAAATGAAAAATGTATATTGGCTTTCTTCTACATATTATGCACAAGATCAAGTAACAGCTCCATAGAGATGAAAGAAAGGGATCTGTGTTTCAGGAGTTCACGGTCTAGTGAGGGAAAGGGCTCTCCATACGATGAAATACAACATAAATATTGACAGAAGAGTGTTTTGTCTGCTGGGAGGAATTATGAGGAATCTTTAAAGTACCTGAGGGAGAAAAGGGCTGATGTGAAGCTGCACTAGGGGAGTGACACATGTGCTGAGTCAGTAAGGGATTAGAAGGGAATGACCAGTTTGTTGAAGGTTTTGATGTCAGGCAGAGGGAACAGCATTGCCAAGGGCTGAAGGAGAGAAAGTTGGAGGTTTCTTTTTAGTTCTTCACCCCATTTTATGATTGAATTGGATGATTTTATGATAACATGGATGGACTTAGAAGAATTCATATTAGCAGAAATAAGTCAAAAAGAAAAAAAAACAGAAACCAAATGGTTTCACTGCTATATGGGACATGGGAAAGATAAACAAAAATCCACGAAGAAAGGACAAAACAAGCCAACAACCAAATTGAAGTACACAACCTGGGGGGAATGGGAAAGGGTGGGAACGGTCAGGGAGGGAGGGTGAACCCCAGAGATCACAGAGATGTGAAATTTATATATAAATAAATTATTTAAAATAAATAAATAGATAAATGAAAAAAATGCATAGTATACAGTGGGAAAAAAACGAAAGTTGGAGGGCTTTGCTGGGATGACAGGCCATGTGATGTGTCAGGTATGAAGCAAGTGGGGTGATGCTGATAAAAAGGAGGGCTTGGAAGAAGGGTGGGGCTGGATTGTGGAGGAGCTCACGATTCCCTAAGGAATCTGAACTGGAACTAAAGGGTTGGAAAGTCACTGATTGGGTTTTAACACCTGGAGGACATTTTGACATGCTTTTGAAGTGAATTTTTCTTTAAATGACTGATGTTTTAAAATGGGGCAAATCTAGAGGCAAGAAGTTAATAAGTAAATTCATACAAGGGAGAAAAATAAAGCCTGGTTTATGGCAGAAGCAATAAAAAGAGAAATAAAAGATCTCAGAGAGATTAATTAATATTGACTTCAGATATTGGCAGAATTTGGTCCAGTGTATGTGGAAATGGTGACAGAGGTCAAGAGATATAGAATCATGCTCGTATTTATCTCTTTCTGCTTTAGTTATTAAAATGGACTTATTAATAAAGAAATTATACTGTAAAATAGCTGATATTTATTGAACTTTCTGTGTGCTCTGAGGTTTAAATATATTCCTTTGTTTTATCTTCAACTCTTTGGAGTAGATACTGCTAGCACATTTTACAGAAAGGAAAATAGAGGCACAGTAAGTGGGCATCTTTTTCAGAATCACACAAAAGGTGGTTAACAAAAAGTCTGAATTAAGGTGTCCACATATGCAGAATTTAGTCCACAGGGATGGCTCTGGCTTAGGGAAGAGCTGACAAGTTTTATTTCAGAATGGCAGGTGGGTGTCTAGCAGACAGCTGTACTATGGGCTCCAGGGTCAAGTGAATGACCTGACATGGGACAGGTTCCTAGGCAAGGAGGCAAGCAGGAGTGCACAGAATTATCCAAACAGGACCTGCAGTGCTCCTGTGTTGATTTCTTTTACTACTTCATAAAAGAAGAAAGCATGACCATCTTCAGTAGCGTCAGGCAATGCTGACCCTTGGCCCTGACCAATCTCCTCACCAAGCCTCTGTGACAGGAGCGGGTTAAGTTTGCTCCACACTCTCTTTTCCTTATGATGATTCTTATCATGAGAACACATTCATCTTGTGCTATTTTCTGTTTTCATTACAATCTTTGTCACACAAGTGGAGCCTCAGAATGTTAATGCCTCATATCTTCGGTGAAGGATAGTAGAATTCTCCATTGCTCTGACCTTTCCAACGTTCTGCATTTCGATTGGGTCTGGAAGTTGATGATTAATGATAATTACAATAATTACACCAAGGGACTAGAAATATAAATTACCAAATGTTCAAAGGAAGCCACTTGAAACCTTTAATAGAATCTTGCACAATCTCTGTCCAAATGTTCTCACTTCCTCCATCAGCCATCCCTCGGTGAGTAGTTTGGGAGAGATTCAGCCTGGGTTGCATCCAGAAGAATAAAAGAGCTGTGATTTGTGAGCCATGCTTTAGTTATATGAAAGGAGAAAAAAGAAATCAATTTTTAAATCAATAGAATGGTCCTTCGCCCAAACAGCTTTGCTTAACAAAGAGTGAGCATTCCATAAAACAAGACTTCGCTTTCGATTCAGATCATTAACTACGATTCCCATTAGGCAGGAGGTGCCACAGGGAAAGGGGATATTTACTTGTCTCCTCTGCTCTGGTTTCTTGGCTTTACTTTTGAGGACGGGTTGTCCCTTTCCGGTATGGAGGGGCTAAGATTCTGCCATCATTTCACCTTTGCCTGATGAAGACTCCCTCCAGAAAAGGAGTATCAGTACAATTCTACAGCATGTGAACCCTTGCTGGGGGAAGGTACAGATTTCATAACTTTTTAAAATTATAACAGAAGCCTCTTTGGTTTGAGACCCTTGATGATTTGCTTCCTGCTGCAGTAAATGCTGCCTTACATTGTGCTACCAGGGCAACATATAGAATATTCCAATCTTTTTCCAGAAGGTTAGAGAATTGCCATGTTGGCAGGTTTCCAGAGGACAGAATTTTTTTGATAAGCTATCTGAAGGTTTCTGAGGTGGATTGATAGGAAGCATATTTTTATATGAACACAGAATGTAAAGAACCATGTCTAGCTGCAATTTTGCTATACTGGAATGCAGGTGTTGTGTCTACCTTTAATTGTTAGTTTCTATTACCCCTATATTAGTTCTAATTAGCTTTAGTCAGACACTTGCTATCAAGAAGTCTGTGCATGGAGGATGCCATATGAGGACAGCAGAACATCTACAGCAGAGAGCTGGGAAATTCTCAGTCTTGTTCTCCAGACACATTCATGACACTGTTCACAGAGGTCAGAATTGTCTGAAACTGAATGTTACATGGCAGAGCCTCTGCATAAGCAAGAGAGATTTCCTGAGTTTTGTTTTGTGTTTAATAAGCAGTAGGGAGTTCGCAGCCCAGCCAGGTCTGTTGACAAGTATTCAGCCACCCACTCTCTTGTCTTCGCTGTGGAATCTGCAGGGGTCTGTAAGCACCAACAGTCTCCTCAGAGGCGTATTAGCTGGTGGATGCTCAAGTCCAGGTGGGTTGACCCCTGTCCAGGATCCTGTGGTGGATTTTGTATTTTGGGATATTTCATTTTCCCAGAAGAGCCCACTGGATTGGGAGGTTTCTAATGAAAATGAATCAACTTTGGAGAAGATTTTATACTCATGAAGAACTTGGAATTGAGTGGTGGTGGGGGTGGGGTGGGGTGGGGGTAGGGGTAGTGGTGGGTGTGTGTATGACTTGTATTCATATTTCTACTCATCTTACAATTTCCCCCTTTGAGGGATGCTGCATTTAATTTTGGCCTACATTCCATCCCAGAGGATAGAGGCATGGATGAGAGTTTTAGCCCATGATGTTATTTAGAGCATGACCATTTGAGTCAAGTTTTGTCATCCCTGTTACTCCCTCTGTCCTGTACTTTGCTTTGGTAGCTGAAATAGAGTCTTGGAAGCATGAACTTGAATTCAACCTAAATGTTTGATCAGTTGGTTAATAAATCCAGAAGCACTTGGTAAGTTCCTCTCTTCAAGTGTAGAAATACTTTTTCGAGCTTTTTATTCTGCAGAGATATTCAAAGCTTGTAAACATGAACTCAAGAAAATCAGACTGTGACAGTTGATCTTGTAACCTGGGCAGTTACTACTATATTAAATTGCATCCTGATTATTTGGAAAGCACAATGCTTTTGATCAGATATTGAGGTCATGTTTGTAGGGTCAAGTATCTCATTACACTTATATTTTCTTCCAAATGGATTTTGTACCTTTATTTTATTCTGCTGGTTGTTTTTCTGGCCTATTATTACAGCACATTATTGCAGCCTTAAAAATAACTCCTATTCCCATTCCCAGAAGTTAAAAGCAACATTCTAAAAAAAAGTACATTTAATGAAAAAGTTAATATACTAAGTTCTTCTTTTATGTGAATACTTGTGTGTGTGTTTTGAGAAAAAGAGTAAATTTCCTAAATTCAGAGTGATAGAAGATAGATTATCAGGTTTCCTTTGCTGGAAAAAGACAAAGTGTCCATGCCAGGACAAATGCATACTGATGTAGGACCAGATAGAAGAAACCAATAGAAATAATGCAAAGTACTCATCTTTTGTTGGTTACCAAATGGGTTTAGAATGCCACAATTCCTTCCATTCTATAAGCGCCTCACTTAACTTTGATTTTTATAAATATTATATTTGTTCCAATTTGTTCCTGTCTCACTTGTGTTTGTAATGTTGGTTAGTTTATATATGTCGAGAGGGAAGTTGATTAATTTAGATTACCTGAGTGTCAGCTGGTAAGATGGACTTGAACCAGAATAAAATCGAGTCCCCACACATACTTCTGAGTACCCAGTACCTGGTCAGGTGCTCAAAAGGCTCTCTCGTGGCCCTCTGGGCAAGGACAACTTGCAGGCATTGCTAAGAAGCATCGAAAGCCAGTTGGAGCAGACCCTGAGAATTCACTTTCCTCTCTTTTTTGTGACTGTCATTGCTTCTGAGACTTTGATGGACTTTGGCCTCTATATTCCTAATTGGTATTTGAGACTGACTTTCCCCTGCTTATCTTTGCTTGTCCACTTCATTTCTGGGTTTGCTGCTTCTTATCCAGTTACTGCATATAATGGGTTTCCTAGCCCCACATTGCAACCATGCCATCATCAACATTCCCTTTCATCTCCTCATCTTAATATTCAAAGGGGGAGCTGGGACTGGGCATAGGGGATTAGGTAAATGTCTCCACTACAAGGAGCTATAGACCAGGCTCATATTCTAAATGAGAGAGAAACAGCAAGATGTCCTTGGCTTGTCATGAGGTCATTAGCACTTTGGCATGACAGAGACTCAGTGGCTTCTTCTGCCTTGCTCATCTCCCCATCTTAGTCAGTGATAGTTGCACTTGGGTGGGGCCCATTGCTGGCCACAAGCTATACTAAATTGGGCAAAATTATGAATTCATTTCTAGAACTGGTTCTCTGCAACCCCACTTTCACTCTTTGCTGGCTGAATCCTTCAGGGTGTGATCACCACTCACTTATGATTCTCCGTCTTCTGTTGCTGAATTGGAAGCCATTATCACCAGTTAAGGTCACAAGGACTCTATCTGTGTTCCAGGGCAGCAGTCTCAGGATGACCCCCTATTGGCAAGAAATAGTTTAGTCAGCTGTGGAAATAGCCCCTCTTAAAACTGAGATAGAGTGACTCGCTGTGTTTCCTACTCTTTCCTCACATGCACTGTTATATCAACCACCCTGAAATCCCTTTTTAGATGCTTATGGGCCAGTGTCATATTTGTACATGTGATCACATTTGCCAGTATATCCACTTTAAAATTTACAGACATTATGGTATGTATGTAGTAGCAGCTTGTGGAGCTATAATAAATGTGAAATAATCACCCTTGCTAGTGAATCTCCTGACCCATATCACTGAGGTCTGTCAACACCATGCAGTATTCTGACTCTCTCACTACCAGTAGTGTGTAAATGAGTATTGACCTTCCAGATTTATATAATTTTCTCATTGTAAGGCTCCGGGTAACTTTCTTCTTCCTTGACATGGTCTAGAAGCAACATGTGCTCTGTGATTCCTCTAAAGGTGGAAAACGCAAAAGTTGAGCAAACTCAAAAGTCAAAGCCAAATCCCCTCATATTCATGATCATTAATCACTGGTTGGGTGTGTGTGTCAGCACTTTGTGTACTCTGATTTCACCCTGATGCCTTTCGGGCAGAAACATTGTCCTTTTTGTGTCTTCTGGAGCACCCAGGACACTGCTGGAGCTCCATAAATAATTAATCTCACCAATAAAACCGGAAGCAGAGGCTTCCAAGAGCCTTCCTTTCCCCTGTTCTGTGAAACTGGTATTATGGTATTTTGACTATCAAAACAATGATTAAGCAGCTTTGGCACACTTGATGTTTGGACTAAATGCGATTTTGCTAATGCACCATCTCATTCCTCCCTCCCCCAACACTCGTATTTTAATGATTTCTAATTAATATTGTAATATTTCTTGAATAATTCATGTTTTTAAACAAGAAAGGCTGGCATAAATTTATGTCAATCTGTTTGTGTATTTGCAGCACTGCGCATAACAAACAAACACAGTCTGCTTCCCCTGGAGACAGGGAAGGGGCCACAGAAAAGAAGCATCTGAGTCTGGGGCTGGAACTCACTCTCCTTCTGGAGGCTGACACCATTGTCTTTGCTATCAACCCCTTATCATTTCATCCTTTCTCCTGACAGGTGCCTGAGGCCTCACACAGCAGTTCCATGTTCATCACTGCTCCCTCAAACTCCTCTCCTCCCTTCCTGTGGTTTCTGAGTGCTACACCCCGACCCCAACACACACACACACACACACACACACACACACACACACACACACAGGAATACATGCAGGCTATAATCTGGTGGGCTAGTCAGGGCCAATTGGATAACAATTGAGGTTGACTTAGTCATTTCTTCCACAAGTATTTATTAAGCACCCGCTGCCAGCTTGGAGCTACACAAGCTAGCAGACACTAGGTAGACCATTACTGGGCACAATCCTGGCCAAGTAACATAGTGAAACCTGTATAGATCCTCCAGAAGGTTCCATTTGGGACTCTCTGGAAGGTTAGAGGGGATCTCTTTTAGGGAAGGCTTTTGGATTCCCTTCTGGAAAGCTGCTGATTTTACCATCATTCCATTCAGGCCACAGTATGGTAGAAAGCCATGGGTATTTGCATTTTAATTTAAAAATTTTAGTTGGGAAAAATAACCTAGGGACTGGAGGAAAGATGTTAGAATAAAAGCTTTACTCCACCTGACTGTGCCATCCTACCTCCTAACTCCACATGGTAGTGATCGTCTTTACTTTATTGAGGATGAAGTTCTCATTCTATTAAATTAAACATACTATTACTCAGAGACACAAAAGAACTTGTCTTTATACAGCACTTTTTTCCTTTTCTCAGACTTTGGAAGCCTGCTGCTTTAGCAAGTTGTTTCCTTGTGCTTTCTGCTGGCAAGTGACTTTTATTTCCTTCTTCTTCCTTGGGGCTGGAGAAAAAACTTTAATCTCTATCACTTGAGCCTGCAGTATGGCACTACTAATGCTGTACTGACCCTGCTGCTGGAGCCATTAATGTGTGTCACTGTTAATTAGCAGCCAATGGAATACCCAAGCCAGCGACATGGTTCACTGAGATGGATGTGGTTGTTTTGATTACATCGCTATTGCTAGCCAAACTATCATTTGTACTAATGATTTCCAAGTAGGTAGCAAAAGGGTAGGAGGGAAACAACTTAATTTGATTTTCCCCCCACTATCTCTAAGAACAGTTTCAGTGGTGAAAACACCCCATGAGACAACTGCTCCTGAATTTGTTATGGTCTTTGGAAAGATAGATGGTTATTAACTGACCATCTCGAAATAAGGAATGTTGATGATTATGTATATGGGAGATGGCCCCAAAAGGGAGATAACACCCTTTTCCACTGATGGAATGTGAATGGCCTCTGTGGAGACTGTCATCTTGTAGGCACGTGGTCCCCCATTGCTATTGCTAATACCACTGAAAAGTGGAAAAGGGGTTAAAGGTGATCACAAAGTAGTAGGGGTGTGCTGCTCTTTAGAAGAGGAGAAATTTGTATTGTTTCTACCCAAAAGGCCTGGGAATGCTGGATGGAATTTAGAAAAGATGATTAAACTGTCATGAAACAAGTTGAAAAACTTGGAAAGAATTAGTATGCTTCTTTGGCTTGTCTCCTCTGGTGACCTGTTGACACTTAGATGTAATGTTGCTGCATGGCACATACCATGCCACAATTCTTAGCCTCTATGGCAAGGAGTGACCACGCACATCTGCCTGGGACTAAACTGGAGCTAGACATTCATGTCTCTGTGTCCTTATACTTCAGAATTAATGAGCAATATCTGTATAATACCCTATTAGTTCACATCCTGTCCTCACCCAATACCTTCTGGGACTCTTTCAAACTTCTATCTGTTCAATTTCCACCCTGAACCCTATTCTCTCACTTCTAGCAGAGCTGTCTGGGAAGAAAGTTTTATCCCGCTATTTAGAAACACCTCCATTGGTGCCCATCTTCCATTAGCCCAAGATTGTTGCTGCTCCAAAGGTTGGAACTCCTCTCAGCTCCCCCAGACTGCTCTTGTTTCCCCCCTTGCCAGGACTTTCCACCTATCCAGATTCTTTTGAATATCTTGAGTTTCTTTTATGATGATAAAAACAAAAACAAAAAACTGAACTTTGCTTTCTTTTTCTTGAGCATAAATACCTCGTCTTTCATTTCCATTGAGATGAAAATTTCCTGAAATAATAATCCAGTGACCAGTCCCACTTCTCACTTTACATTTGTTCCATAAGCCCTTGAAGCAACAATATCTATCACTCTGCTAAGCTGTCCAAGCATCAGAGACCTCGTGGCTGAATAGCTAGTGATGGCTGTTCTTACTTGCTTGGCTTGATGCAGTTGATCACATGCTGTCTGGAGGAATTTTTCTTCATCTGGTTGATGTCCACAATACCTCTCTCTCTAGGATAATTCTCTTATACCTTTGGTAGTCACTTCTCAGGCTTGTCTGTAGGAAGTTTCTTTTATTCCTCTTACTCCAATGTTGGAGTCCTTGAAGTCTCACTCTTCTCTTTCTGATTTTCATGACCTGTGGGAGAAATCTCAGTTAAACTGCTTTACTTTAGCATGAGACTTTTTCAGCTGGACCCTGGATCTTCTCCAGCCTGAGTATACTCAAAACTAAAGCAGTCATTCTTTCCTCTGAGCCTAAAGTTTGATCTCCTTTCTGTTTTCCCTATCCACTGACAGCCATTCACCCAATTATCCCAACTATAACCTTAGTCCTGGCTTACTTTTACCCTCATTTATCATACGCCATGTATGATTAAGTCCTCTTCAATCCGTATTTTATTGTCACCTTCACTGACACTGTCCACTGCCCTTATTTGCATCCTCTTCATTGTAAAATAGTTTTCTAGCTTACTTGTAATATTCCTGCTCAGAATCCTTTACTCCAGTCTTTTACAAGTTTAAAGCTGTTTGATTCTTTCTATATGTGCTACCTCATCATCCTTCCTTTGCTCCTCTTCACTGTGTGCTCCACTCAGCTGCTTCTGGTAGCTGGAAGTCACCGTGTCCTTGGGTATGCATGATCCTCTGCTGATTGTCCTTCCCCAGACAGCTTCCATTCTTCCATGGCCCAGTTAAAAAGCCACCCTGCCTGTGGGGAAGGTGATACCCTAGGAAAACTGAAGACAGTTGCTATATTTTATTCTTAAACTCCAGGTTTTTGTTTGTGTCTTGTGTTTAGTATCTTTCTTGTTACTGGACTCTATGCCTCCTGAAGGAATGAAGTATTCTTTTTCTATTTTCTATTGTAGCACCTGCTCACTGCCTAGCACAGTGTTAATGCTAAATAAATGTTTATTGATGTTATGTAACTATTCCACCTCACTCAAGGGCATTCTGTGTTTGCTTCAATTCTGAATTCACATTTTATTCAAAGTAAAACCACCTACAATTCCCAAGTACAGAAAGCTAAGTTATAGTTGTGTCCTTGTAACTTAAAAGGAATGTTATTTGGAATAAAATAATTGATCTTTCTGGTCCTCTGATTGGAGATAGCATGAGATCAAGGTCTTTTCATTGTTTCTGAGGAGACCAGGGTTTCTTGAAGGCAAGGAAGAGGATGAGGATGAGGGACTCTGGGCCTCCTTACTTCTTTGTTTCAAAGAGCAGTTCCACTTTCATCAATTATATATATATTGTGATCCCATGTAGAATTTTCTTTAAACCAAATATTTCATTGCTAAAATATAATTTGGAAACCACTTCACAGGGTTATCTCTAATTCTCTTCTAGCTGAAAAAATGTCTGTGGTTCTGTGAGCTGCATAGTAATATTGGCCTGACAAAGCACATCTCCTGCAGCACAATGGAAATGCATTACCTAATCTTTGTATAAACATTCAATTTTACACTTTCTACTAAAAGAGTAAGGGCATAAGGATGGCTGGAGAGGGGAGTACAGAGAGGGAGAAGGCAAATTAGGAGGTCAGTGGTAGGGAGGGCAAAGAGAAGAAAAGGCAAATGAACCACCAGCAGAGGATCTCACTGCTCCTCACTCCACAGCCTGTGCTGTGGAGGGATGGGTGTTCAGAGTGCAGATGAGCTAGAAGAGGACCTGCTGTTTCCTAAACCTTCTGGGGTGTGACCCTCTCATGGTGCTAGTGGAAGCTGGTGTTCAGATATACATATTTTTCATGTAACACAGACACAAAGTGCAAGACAAAAATGTCAGTGTTTCCACACAGAAACAGTGGTTTGTTCCAGAACTGGAAGACAAAGTGTTAGACTTTGAAAGATGGGTTCATCTCTAAAATGATGTCCCTTGAGCTGTGTTTCATTGTGCAGTAAAAGGGATATTCAATTTCCCACATAGAATTGAATATAACATGCCATTTTATGATATGGCAGTTGTGCGAATTTTCTGTTATCATGAATCTTTTCTGTGCAGAAACTGCTTTATATGTAAATGATAACAATGTTTATTCACCTGGTGTAATAGCGATTAGGATAAACAAAATGTCGAATGTGCTGGAATCAGTGGAGGAGGTGCTTAAGTACCAAGAATGAGCTAAAGCTGCAGACAGTGCTCATAGTGTCAGCTCTGATTTACATCATCACATTTAAATGCAAAAAGGAATGTTGACTCTAAAGAAAATCAAATACATTAAAACAAAGCTCTTTGCATTTTTAGAGCCATAGACAACACAAGCCTGAAATCTACATCCTGCTTAAATGTCCTTGATAGGAAAGATAGAAATTCTGCCTAATCATGGAATTGAGGAATGGAGAAATAAATCCAGACACCAAAGAACAAAAATGGAAATGCTAAATAATGATCCTATCATACAGAAATATTTTTAGTCAAGAAGTACGTTTTAAAATCCCATTTAAAACACTAAGGTTGAATTGCCCTTAGACTTTGAAAAATAATATGGAAGATGATTGGAATTTCAATGTGGAAAATAGACTGTTTCTTAGCAGTTCAGTTTTATAGCCAAACTCTTTTGGATTCTACTATCTTTTAAGAGATGTGTATGTTGTTGTCAGTTGGACTGAAGGAACCTACCTGTTAGCAATGCCCTTAGACTGTCCAGAACAATTAAACAACAGCAGATTAGAAATTTACTTTTCTCTATAAAAAATTTTGCTAGCTGAGAGATTAGGTATAAATGTTCATAAAGTAGTTTGCTATAAGTCAAAATTCTTTAGAATGTGAACGTGCTCCATCCAGCATAAATGAAATCACAGGAAGAATTTTCAGAAGCAGCAAACTGGTGTTTTTGGCAATGTATAAATCAACTATCTTGAAAACATTAAAATATATTGAAAAATTATTTCCCTCATTTCTTTAAATTAGTAAAATCCATGTTTCAGAACTTTTTTTTTTGCTCAGACATAAATGATCTGATTTGGGATCTACAGAAAAACTTATACATGAAGTGGAGTTTACAATTTGGCATTCACATGCCCATTACCTCTCATTTCTTGCAATGAAGTAGGTGAGTCTGTTAGATCCTGCCCTGGGATGTGATTCCTTCTGAGAACTGAGGATCAGGATATAAAATCTTCTCTCTGTCTTTCCTGCCAGGCAATGTCCATCTCTCACTCTACTTAGAATATCATCTTGTGGGAGCTGACCTGAAATGGGGGACCCATGGGGCAAAACCCATGGGCAAAGCTCTCTGCCCCCACAGGAGGGGTGTTTCTGGGAGCTGACCTTCACAAGGGGACCTTTAGGGCATTGCCCCCAGACCCTAGGCAAGGGAGTTGTTGAGGTCGTCCTCTGAAAACGTTATGTTAAAATGTTTAAGTTTCAAAGCAAATCCTATTTACCTTGGTGGAGTCTCAGTGAAGGGATAACAAAGTAAAAGATTGTTTTGGGATGCTTTTGGGAAAGTTATGTTGTTAGTTAAAATGTTTAAGTTACACCTAGGATAAATCTGCAATCTGTTGATATGTTAATCGCATATACTCATAGAATGCTGATGTAATCGCCTAAAACACTATATATATATCCACGAAAACCTGAAATAAATCGCAGCAGATTCATCATCCCTTGAGTGTGTGTCTGTTCGCCAGTCGCCGGCTCCTGTGTCTTTCCTGCCCAGCTGAACTCTGGTCATCCGCGGCCTGCGCCCTCGCCCGAACGGTCCGAAGCATCATATGTCTTTCATTTCCTCAAACCTCACCTTTGCTTCCATCAATACCCTAATAATGTGCAATCCAGAGAGCAAAGTTTCAGATAAAGTCAAACCAACAACAAATCCTAGAAATCTGGTAGAATAACAGAGGCTGCTAGAGTGGGAGGGAGAAGAGAAACTGGGGAGGAGGCCAGTGGACTATGTGGAGCATCGTGGGTGTTGTGGTATGTACAGAATACACCTGAATGGATTGATTCTATACCTCTAAAGCACATACAGTGCTGCAAACCAATGCTTCCTCAATTAAAAAATGCAGTCTAATAATGACCCAGTCTAATAATGACCTTTCCAAATTATATTTCTGGTTACGGCTCTTTGTACCTCCCTGATTTTCAGCATATGGATTTCTTTTTAATCCATTGGATTGTTACATCTTTAAACGGCTCATAAGGATAGTTTTTGTCCTTATTTGGTATGCTCATCATTATATTTGTGCTGGAAGTTTCATACTATGACAGGACTTTCTGATCCTTCTTTATCCTTTATCAAGGCAAAATGGGTAATAGACAGTGTCTGAGATTTGGGTTCCAGCTACCCCAGTTCAACTTCTTAGATATCATGCAGATAATAGACCTCCACCTCCTCAGATTTTTCCTGGCTCCACAACAGAATTATTTTCTGCTCTCTCAAAGTACTTGGCAGTTTCCTCCAGTGATGTGATGTTATGCCACATGTATGATTATTTGAACAACACCTGTCTTCTAGATTCACAGAACCATTTAGGCAAAGCTCATGGTTGTTTTGTTTCCCATTTTAGTCCATTTTTCCTCACAGTCTCTGGTACAAGTTAAGGGTAAAATCAAGTTTACTTCTAAAAGAAAGATTAAATAAATAAAAGTTTCCATTGTTCATGCTTACATACAGCTTTGGGGGCAGTATACAGTAGAAATTACTTTTTATGTTTTCAAATGTCAATGGCTATTGAGGCTTTGGATATGTTGAGAGCTGAAGATTATAGAGAAATTCATAGATATCTATTTCAAAAGTCTAGTCTCTTTACAATATATAATGAATATTTTCTTTTATTATTATGACAAATTTTATTATGATCCCATGAGATATTATCATTTCAGAAATAATTTGACTTTATTTTTTAAAAGTAAATAATTTTTATTATGTTTCTATCTATAGAAAATGATATTTGACTAATGTCATTTCTTTTTTTTTTATTATTATAAAGTTTATTCCGGTTGACAATTTAGGCCATAGACATGTACATGAAAATTCCATAAAAGGGATGAGTATATGGGGTGTTAGGAGGGATGGATATAGGAGGGAGTGGTCAGGGAGGGAAGGTGGTGGGTGGTCCCCAGGGAATACAAAGATGTGAAACACATATCTAAAAAAATTAATTAAGAAAAAAAAGGAATCAGTACAATTTCCACGCTGGGGAGAAGCAGTTCTCCTGCCTGCCTGGCACTATGCAAATGGCTCTCTTTTTCTTTCTCCATTCCCTAATAACCCTGTCCCTTTTTTTAAAATTTAATTTAAATTTTTTAAAAATTTGCATATATATGTATATTTATATTTATATTACATTATTCCATTATTGGAATATATATATTATAATATAATATATATTTATAATATATATATTACATTTATATTCCATTATTCAATTATCCCTGGGGGTTTGGGGCTTTCCCACTAACATTTGTTCACTAACATTTGTTAACCATCCTGATCTTTTGTGCTCTTTACCTCCCCTGCCTTCTTCCCCCTCCTCTGCTCTCAATTCATGGTTCAGTCCCACTGGTTATTTTCATTCTTTCTTATTCGTTTGTTTGTTTTTCCCTATATCCATCATATAAGTGAGGCCATCCTGTACTTGTCTTTTTGTTTTTGACTTATTTCTGCTAATATGAGTCTTTCTAGTTCCATTGATTTTATTTTTAACATGCTCAACATATACTATATACTATGCAATTAAAGAAATCGGGATATACAACTAATATTATTGGAATTTTATCAATTGTAGGCAATTTTATAATATATAGGCATAAAAAGTTTGAAAATCAATTATTTCACTCTTTCTGGTAGAATTAAAACTGACTTCAAGTTTTGTCTTTAGTCTACAAGTTAAAAACAAATTCAATAGGTATTTCACCAAGGAGCAGGAAACACATTTAGGTGTACTATTTGTCAATCATATAGTATATTGCTTTTATAGATAAAACATATTTCAAAAGATAAATAAAGGTGGTGAATAAAATATTTTCAATAATCAGTTTACATATTGTTCAGTTTTTTAAAACTTAGGGTGATTCTTTGAAGAATCCAATATTAAAATAATTTTTCTAGGATTTATTTTGTTTCTTTTTAAAACATTTAATTTTTTTAGACTAGGTTTAAGTTCATAGTAAAATGAAGCAGAAGGTAGATATTTCCTATATATACCACACTGTCCCATAAATGTATACCTTTGCCACTGTGAAAAACTCTAGAATAGTACTATTGCACAAATGGTGAATCTCTAAGGATTCATCATTGGTTTATATTTTCCTATTTGACTTTTCTAGTTGAAATAACATTAGTTTACAATACTGTATGTGATTCAGAATCATATACGTAGGTGCACACTTCTCCAGATATGTTACAACTCATACCCACCAAACATCTACACTTACCCTCTATAGTTCATTATGCACACTTCACCCTTTGCTTCTACACTAAACCCACCAACAACATCATTTTTACAGTCAGATTCCCAAGCTGTTTCTTCCATTCTTTTGTTTCTCTAAATTTCATATGAGTGAAATCATCCTGTATTTATCTTTCTCCTTCAAACTTGCTTCAAGTTCCATTCATGTTGTTGCAAATAGCAATAGTTCACTTTTTTAATGGCTGGCTAGTATTCCACTGCATGGAAAATACCCCCCATTTTCTTAGTCCACTTAGCTCTCACTGGGCACTTAGATTATGTCCATAACTTGAACAATTCAGGGTCTCCTTTGGATCCATACAAATTCAAGTTATATTTGTTCTTTTTTCTATGAAGAAGTCCACTGAAACTTTGTTAGGATTTCCACTGTATCTTTGTATATTACTTTGAGTAAGATGGCCATTTTAACAATGCTATTTCTTCCATGAGCATAGGATAATGTTCCATTTTCTTGGGTCATCTATTTCTTTTAATAATGCCATTTAGCTTTTACTTAATAGGTCGTTTACCTCCTTTGCTAGGTATATTCCTGGGTATTTAATTCTTTCTGATGCAATTGTAAATGGGATTTTTTTTCTTGATTTCTTTCTCTTTAAGTTTATTTTATCTAGGAATGTAAATTTTGTATATTGATCCTTAGCCTGTCACTTTATTATACTAATTTATTGTTTCTAATCATTTTTAATTGAGACCTTAGGGACTTTAATGTATATTATCATGTTCTGCAAATAGTGATAATTTTTCTCAATTTAAATTCCTTTTATATTGTTCTCTTGCCTCATTGCTCTAACTAGGTTCCCCTTTTTACTCCAATATATTTTGAATATTAACACCAAAAGTGAATATACTTGTCTTACATGTAACTTAAGAGGAAAATCTTTTCAGCATTGAGTGTGATGTTGGTTGTGGATCTTCCCTATCTAGCCTCTATTATGTTATGATACATTCTTTCTCCATTTTTAAGAGCTTTTATCATAAAGAGATGTTGAATCTTACCATGCTTTTTCTGCATCTATTGACTTAGTCATATTATTTTTACCTTTTCTTTTGTTGATGTGATTATCATTCTGGGTTTGTGGGTGTTGACCCATCCTTACATCTCTGGAATAATCCAACTTGGTTATGATATATGATCCTTTTAGTGTGTTATTTGATTTGGTAATATTTTGAGAAATGTTGCATCTATGTTAATCACATTAGTCTACTTTTAAATAAGGAAATTTCTTTTTTCCTTGTTAAGGTACTGTTTCATGTGAGCAGTTTCTTGAAAATGCAGTGAATGATCCAACTTTTTCCAAGTTTAAAATGAAATAAAAGCCAGTGAATGCAATTTGGAGCCCTCTGTTATATTTAAAATTTTGCCTTAGGGAGGTGAGTCAAATCAGATGAGAGAGATACTGACTGAAAGAAGAGTGGTGAGATGGTTTTGGCATACAGTGTATCATTTTAGATTAAGAGAAGTGGCATCTCAGATCATAAATGCAATGCTAACTGGGCACTAAACTTAAAACAAAAGTTGACAAACCAAAATGTGATAAGGGGACAACAAAATTTTATATCATTGCAGAAAGTTTGGAAAAATATTTTAAAGAATTCTGGTTAGGGGACAAGTATAATTTTCTCAAACTACTAAAAGGTTTGTGATATAAAGGCATTAGCCTTTTCACTATTATTATCAAGACAGAATAAGGAGTGATTCATGACATTTAAACTTGGTATCTGGCACTTTCTGAGAATGGGCCTAGGACCTGTGGGACCTGGACAGGATTGACACGAGACACCTTACGAGGCAATTGCTGTATCTACCAATACTCAACCCATACATACCTGTAGAAATACCACCTATATCATGATATATGAAAGATACATCAGAAATTTAAAAGCACATCCTAGACCTTAAAACCTATAGAAATGTAAAAGCACATCCTGGCCATATAAACTATTATGAGCTAAATAAATACCTTCCCCTAAATGAAGATGCATCTGTGATTTTTCCTTGATTTCAAGTTTTGACTGTTAAGCACATATAAACCAATGTTGTCATTTTCTCTTTCCCTATACTATTGATTATGTGCCTGTCATCCCCTACCTGATGATATATTGCCAGACACTTGGGAACAATGCCTTTATTTTTCTTAACATATTACATTCTGTACTCTAAATGTACAAAATTTCAACCTGCACCTAAAACAGTGTTAGGCTTTTTCCCAAAATCTATTCCACAGTCCCTTTTTTGGGCATAGAGGAAGATTTACAGTTAGCTTGTGGCTATTTGCTTATGTTTTGGTCAAGGGAGCATGAGCGGAAATAATACATGTCATTTCTGGGTTTATTATCCTTACTCAGCTTTGTTTCTCTTTCTGGGAATCTTGTATTTAAGATGTCACTAGAACAATATAGGAATATACTAGGTCCTTGGGCCACCATTAGAGGACAGTCACCCCAAAGAGCCACTTAACACATATCAGACTGTGACTTGAATAAGAAACCAGCTTTCTTGTGAGATTTTGGTTTTATTTTCAAATAAAAAAATAACCTGGCTTATATTAACTAATACAGAAATGAGAAAAAAATCCAGCTATAACAAAGTCTAACACATGAAATAGTACTTAATGTTAGGAGATAGATGACTCTGAGGTGAGTGTTTATCATTCTTATAATTTATATGCTTAGGTCCCAGATCAATCTTTTTCATGGCATAAATTTTAGTCCCTTGGCTAGTATTGAGGTTAGAGGGACATTAAAAACAAGGATAAATATCATTTGGTGAAATCCTTATTTCACTGCCTGGCATATAGTTCACTGCGTACATTACTTTAACTAAACTTCTCAACACCACTATTCTCTCTCTTTCATCTCTCTCCCCTCTCTCTTTCCCTCTCTCTCTCTAGAATAAAGGAACTGAGAGAGATGTCCAGCTACCATGTTGTCAAATCAATCAAGGGGTATCTGGAAAGTTGAGTTTTAGGTTTTCTCATTCTAAATTGTCTGAGTATCATTAGAAAGATTATCCTAAGAGAAAGTACTTAGTAATCTTGGTGACTGATTAACTTAGGAAGCTAAAGAGAAACAGAAATCACAGAAAACAATACATTAGTAAAGTCGTAAGTATATACTTGCACATGTTTCATTTTAGAGCAAAAGGAACCACACACCCAATGAGCAGGAAATTAAGATATAACAGCAATCTCTAAACAGAACACAAGCAGTTAAAAAAAATATATGGGCTCTAAAAATAGAACACATAGGTTTGAGGAGGATGAATTCAGCTATAAGCCTGGTCTTCAGGCTCACGCTGTGCTGTCTGATTTATTACCCTTTGCCATGTGTCTACTGAGCACTTGAAATATGGTTAGTTCCAGCAAAGATGTGCTGTAGGTATAAGAGGCATACCAGATTTTGAAGACTTGGTGCAAAAAATATAAACTATCTCAATATTTTAATACTTCTGATTCAACATTGATGTGTTATTTTCAATATATTAGGATAAATAATTCTCTTTAAAGTATTAGTAAAACTTTAAGTATTACTTTTAATGTGACTAATATGGAATTTAAAATTACATATGTGCCTCACTTTTGTGTTCATGTCATATTTCTGTAGGGAAGTACTATACTAGAGCAGCACACATTCCTACTTTAGAAATAACTCGAACTTTAGGAAAGTGGTGCTTTGAATCCATTTTCTAGGAATTTTTATAAAATCATTTGTCTCTTGGTTTATTCTTCTTGAGCACCCCTTCTGGTGTCTAACCATGCAGACTATCTCAGATCTTCTTATAAATAATGTACTTGCTTACTATCAAGAGTTCTATCAACCCCCAAAATAGCTATGCTCAATTTTTCTTAAAGTTCATACAAATTGTGGGGTGGAGGGAAGGGATTGTTAAATGCACATTTGGGACCAGAAAGAATGCCAGAACTAAAGGATTTTAAACCCACATGAAGAAGCAAGAAGCCAGAACACATTAGACCCACCAGATATCAACCTTTGGGAGCAAAGAAGAGAAGGTGATTGTCATAAACTGTCAGAGTGAACCCTCTATCCTCAATTAACTTACTGTTCTTTCTCTCAAATTGAGCTGTATCTATAGAAGGTGAAATGAATAGGCCACAGCACAACTAATCTGCTCAGTTCTACTGGCGCAAAGATTGATGGAGACCATTGTGTGATCAATTTGGTCATGACACAGAGTATCAGTCATGAACATGACTGAAATGAATGGAATCACTTTACTCCAATCTGGTTTGCTTTCATTGTGTAAATGTAGCTGATTCTGAGTGCTTGGGGTCAGAGAAACCCGTGTTACACCTAAGTTTATTAAGTTCCTGAGATAATTTATTAATGAAACAGAAGTGTATCCATGCATACTAGTTATTATATGGGACAAATTGCCTGCCTTACTTTCTCAGAGGGATTGCTTGCTCTCTGTTGCAGTTAGAATGTGTCACAATATTTATAAAAATAAAATATTGTCATGAGGTAATGAAATCCCAAATTAATGAAATCAGCTTAAAATAATTTTAAAGGAAAGTTCTTGAAACAATTATATAATATTTAGAATGAGCTTATAATCTCTCCAAATGGCTACTTTGAAAAGTTGGATACTATAATTTTTTAATATTTAAATATGTCATTTCATATAACATCTCATTCTTCTTTAGAATACCACTGCAGAGGAGAGTAATAACCAATCATGCTATAGAATTAACTTTACATGGTACTTTAGGGTTTTGGGGGTCCTCTTGATGGAAACTTTAAATTTCTGTGACCTTGAGTCTCATTTTCTGTCACTCTTACCATCAAATTACTGTTGATTCTTTTTTTCTTGCTATTCCTGCAGTGGCCTCCTTATTTGAATTCAACTGTGGCTTGAAACATTGGCTGCTACTTTGACCTACACTGACATTTCAAAGGCTGAAGAATAATTAGTGAAATAAAAACCTCATAATTACTTTCTAACACACACCCACACAAAGCCTTTTGTTGAGCTGGCAGAATGGATTAGGATTTTTGTTGTGTTGTGTTTTGTTCTAAATGATTGAGCATGGAACTAAAGTGAAGTGACAGACATTTCTTGAATGCAGAAAATGATCAGAAAGCTAAAGATACTCAATGCTTCACCTAACAGTATTGAAATCTTACTTAAGTATCAATGTCTTTTAATATCTGGTTTAAACCTATAACAAAAAAAAATCTCTTTGGAAGTAACTTTTAGAATAACATATGCTACATTATCATTCCAGTTAACTGTTTTTTGCTAGGTTGCAGATGATTAAACAGTGAGTTGTTCTGATTCAAATATTAAGGTGACCAACTACTAGGTCAGTTGGCCTAGAAAAAATGTGTCCTACAGTGTAGATAAAGTGTAAGTTTGTGCTGTACCTATTTATTCTTTTTCATATGATTTGTTGGTTGGTCTTGACTTGTGTATGTGGATGAAGGTTTATTTGCTGAATTTAGTGCTTGTTTCTACTTCGTTTGCTCAGTCGAAAGAAGAGGAAATAGGATAGACACTACTTTTGTGGGTTTGGTCCAGTGTGAAAGAATCATCACTGGACCTTGTGATTCATATGTTGTTTCAATAGGGAAAAAATTAGAATGCTGGACAGTTATCTTATGAAAACACCTTCTCGAACACTATCCATCTCTAGATCAGGAAGTCTGCCCTGCTGTGATTCTTTGTGGTACAGATTTGGTTTTTTGTTTATTTTGACTTTTTAAAAAAACTATTATTTTTTTAAAATAATTTAAAAAAACTATTATAATAGTTTAAAAAAACTATTATATATTCACAGAAATTCTGTCAATATATCGATCACATTAGCTGTTAGTATAGGCATGGTATTTGTAAACAAAATATGATCTAATGTCGTACTTGTCAAATTTTGATCTCAGGGTTCCTTTACACTTGCAATTACTAAGAACTCCAAGATACCTTTTGTACATATATTTATTGACATGAGAAATTTAAAATAATCAAACATTACAAGGTAACAAAAAATTTTTCGTTAAAAAAATTTAAAACAAAAAATATTAGTGAGAAGACTGTTGTTTTACATGTTTGCAAAATTCTGTTATACTTAATTTGATAGAAGATGCTGGAAAATATCATAGGTCATGTAGCCTCTAGAAAATTCTACCATACTAATACTGGTCACGTATTACTATTATGAGAATAGTTTTGATCTCATGGACTGTCCAAAGTGTCTTGAGGAAATCTCCAAGTGGCCTTTGACAGCACTTAGAACTGGACTGAAGAGGAAACTGAAGGCATATCTGAAAAACCATTAAAACCTCAGGAGATTTAAAGTGGTGCCTCAAATAGAAAAAAGTTCCTTTAGCAATCTTAAGAGTAGGTTTCTTCTTATAACCCAATGGGGCTCTTAGCAATGATTAGTAAGCATAATGGCCTATAGGAGCTTTCCAAGAATCTCAGATAAAGGAGGCTATTTTTGTGGGTATGAATTTTGTTTAGTGAACCCAGTAGCTTTATAGAAAGCTTATAGGTGTTTAAGGGAATTATACTGTAGTGAACAGTGACCTCTTGGATTAAAAGGGATAGAAAATACAAGTGGTAAGTGGGCTTTAGACCTATCAATTGCTATAGCAGGAAGCAGGCTGAGAAAACCATCAGCAGATACAGGCCACTTAACATGGAAGAAGTAGAATGTCTCAGAGTGTCAAATAAATCCAGAGGGCAGAACTGTGATGTTCATTCTTGGGGAATAGAGCCCAGTCCCAACCAAAAACCTGTGGACACTTGTCTGACTGTGAAACTCATGGGTCTTTGGATTGGGTGGACATACTTTGCATGTGGAGATGTCATGGATCATTTGGCATCATTGGGCATACTGTGGTATAGTGAGGGTCTAACTTTGTGTCCAGTAATTTATCTCTTGTGTGGTCTCTTCTCACATCCAATTAGAAATTGGTCCTAAGTGACCAACAGAAAATGGTAGAAGAGACGGTGTATCTTCTGAGGCTAGGTGTACAAGGAATGAAGCTTCAATTTTGGTCTCTTGTATTTCTCACTCACTGAAGTCAGTCACCCTGTTGAAGAAGGCCTGTGTGAAGAGAAACCAAGGTTCTTGTCAAAATCCAGCAGCAATCTTCCAGCCCTGTGGGCACAGTAGTTCTGGGAGGTAGGTCATCCAGCCCAAGCCTTCCTTTGATGGGAACTCAGGTCAATGTCTGACTGAATCTCATAAAATACCCTGAACCAGAGCCCAAGGGGACTTAATGAGCTCTCCCAAATTTCTGCAACATAATAATTATTGATATAACACATTGCTTTATGTAAATTGTAAATATAATAAGTTACATACGTATATAACGTATGTATATTTACATAAATATACATACGTTAAATAGGAAGTTTCATGCAATGTAGACTATGGAGTAGGAATATTGATGACAATGGTTGTGATTCAGGCAGAGATGCATAGAAATTTGAAGGGAGTGGTCTCAATTTTTTTCTTCCTAAAGAAGCAAAGCTCTAGCTTTAGTTCTATCAATATCAGGGGTATGAGTCTTGACAAGTTCTTTTGAACTTCCTGGAACTTAAGTTATTAAACTTGAAAAGAGGTTAGGTACATGATTTCACAAGATACTTCGTAATTTTGAAATGCTGGACTTCGTAAATTTACTTCAGTACATCAAAAAATCATAGGCTATTTCTGGAATTTATTCCCTTAGGAGATTTAATTTCCACTAATTTAAATAAATGACCATATCTTATGTTATTTCTTCATATAATCACTCCAGATCCAAAAGAAGTATGGATTTGTTCTTCTTTAGTTTAGAATTAAAATGCAGTATACCACCAACTTATTTTTAATTTAAAAATATAGCTTGACATTTCTGCTTTATATCAGGAATAGCCTTGGTGCTGGTCATGACTGTTTGTTTGAAAATATATTGTAAACCAAATGTTAGAGAGTAACAAGTTAAGCGGAATAAGGATTTTTGGTTGGAAGAATGTGTGGCTAATTCCGGAAACAGCATCTTGTTAATATTTATAATCTGAAAAGGCATATTCATTTAAAGTTATTCATAGTGTTTATTATATGTGTTATGTTTTACTCAATGAGTGGTAAATTCTGAGGGTAATTTGAGCATTTAAGAATTCTGCTTTTATGTAGCAAGGAAAGGTAATGAAGAGGAACTACTGTCCTTTCATATTAGGATCTCTTTAATTCAGTAATAAATATTCACCAAAGTGCATGCTATCTTGAGATAAGGTCACTTTGACTATCTATTCCATTAAAAATATGTTTATTTTTACTTATAGGTGTCATCCATTAGGACAGGCAATTGACGTTTCAGCTAGTGGCCTTTGTCAAGGAAATAAAGCTTACTTTTAATAGAATGGAAGTTTCTAAATGATCCAATCTCAAGAAGCATACACTTTGGTGAATATTTATTTATTATAAACTAGTCAACTGAAAATGCAATTTGTGCTGCAGAAGATGATCTGGTTATTTATGAATAGCATTATATCAGTTGCATTCACTTAATTAGAAAAAATCTTTGAGGTATTTAGAAAATCATGCTGGCATTCAACAGTCTTTTTAATTTCTCTTATGTAGCTTTTTTCCTTACCAATACTTTTTTAAATGCTGGTGTATTTTCCCCTCATTTGTCTCTTATTTTTACCTTATTTCTTGATCTTTCTTCGAATTATTTATCCTCTCAGGAAAAATTTCACAAGTTATATCATCTGTATATATCCTTTCCCTTTTTTTCTGCTTCAACAACTTATTTGCCTCTTTGTCAGACAAGCGTTCTGACCCAGTTGTTCTAGCAAGGGCAGCATGAACGCACTTTTTCAAGAATGTTTCAGCTCTAAACCCAAAGAAATACAGACACATTATCTCAGCAGAAGAACAGTAAAAAATCAGTTTATACTCTACAACCCTCAGATCTTCAAATAGTATCTTAATCTTAATATTTCTCATGTCATTTGTCTTGACTTGGCAGTGCAGTTGACCAGAGTTTTATTTTTACCATGCTACTTAAAATCAAACTCAGAGCTTACTTGACCAACTGTTTCTTACTTGATAGCAGTTAGGTAGTAATCATATTGCATATTTAGACAGGCTAATAAAGTAAGTGGTTGCTGATCAACCACTTGGGTTTTCTGCAAAAACCCAAACAAATTTTCTCTAGTAAAGCTGTGGTAATGCAGGGATGCAGGCTAATGAAGGCCCCTCAGTCCACCCTTCAGTTTAAAAAAAAAAAAAACAACCTGAGAACAGTTATGCATGGTCTCATTCATGGACAATCTCCATGAATCACTAGTGGTGGGGGGGTCATGAGTTAAGATGCCACCATACCCTGAAAAGAATAGTTTAAGTGCCAGGATAGTCCTTTCCTTTTGACAATCCTCTGAGAAAAGGAAATGATTTTTAAGATCTGACACAAGTAAACAGATGAACTAGAAACCAAGATCCATGCAGTTTTATAACCAACACATACAAAGAAACCACATTTCCTGTGAAAATTATGCCTAACACTTTATACTTAAAACTATCATAGAAAATTACTTTTCCTGTTATCTAGTTGAATTGGATAGTGCTGTGAGCCAGTGAGGATATTTACTTTCTTATTGTAGCAGTGTAATCAAGAGGCACCAAGTTTTTATATTTGAAGTATAATTGATATTCAATATAATTTTAGAGGTGTGCAACACAAATGACTCACTTATATACATTTTTGAAATGATCATCACAACATGCCTATTTACCAACTTAGCAGCTTTCAAATTTTCATGCCATATTGACTATAATCCCTGTGGTACATCTCCTGATGACAATCATCCATTTTGTCCATGCCCAACCCTGCAGCACCCTTCTGATAAACACATCAGAGCTGTGTTTTAGCTCTGATGTTAGATCGGCTTTAGTTGGTTTGGTTTTCATACATTCCACATATAAAGTCTGACAGCCTTGTCTCTTGCTGCCTCACTTACTGTGCATTAGCAGAATACTTTCAAGGTCTGACCATTATGTGGCAAAGGGCAAGACTTCAGTCTTTTTCATGGTTCTTTTAATGTGTTCATTAATGTAAAGAAATCTGTAATGAACTTTGGGGTGTTATTTTTTTTCAAATGTTTTTGTTTTGAATAAATATCCAGATACAGAATTTGTGGATTACATAGTATTAGATTTTTGAGGAATCTCCACACTGTTTTGCACAGCAACTGTGCCAACTGATATTCCCCATGTTGCTGAGGTTCCTCCTTTCTCCATATTCTTGCCAGCACATGTTTTTTATCTTTTGAATAATATCCATTCTGACCCAAGTGAGGTGTCCTCATTGTGGTAAAATCTCATAATGATGCTGAACATCTTTTCATGTGCCTGAAGGTCATTTGTGTATGTGTATGATTGATTGTTTTTTTTTTTTTTTTTTTTGGCAGGGGCAAGGGTGGGTTTCTTTTTTTTTTTTTTTTTTTTTTTTTTTTTTTTTTTTTTTTTTTTTTTTTTTTTTTTTTTTTTTTTTGGCAGGGGCAAGGGTGGGTTTCTTTCTTTTTTTTTCTTTTTTTTTTTTTTTTTGAGACTAGGTCTCGCTATTTTTGCCCATGGAACCGCAGGCTCTCGTTGCCCGGGGTACCACAGATTCAAGCAATCCCCAGATTCAGTTTCCCAGCCACACCACACCCAGCTATTTTTTGGAACTAGGTCTCGTTATGGGCCCCAGGTGGGACTCGAACCGCAATCCCTAGCCCCAGCTGCTTACAGGCAAGAGCCTCCGAGCCCGGCCTAAGGGAGGGTTTCTATTGAATTCCTCTGACCACCTGAGTTGATTCTCTGAGTTATCAGTTCTTAATGTATCCTGGGTATCAACCCTTTATCCACTATTTGATTTGTGAATATCTTCTTCCATTCATTAGGTTATCTTTTCACTTTACTGTTTCCGTTATTGTACAGAGCTCTTCAGTTTATTGTGGCCTCATTTATTTTTGTTTTTGTTACTCTTGCCATTGGGATCACTCATGTCAAAGAATTTACTCATTATTTATTTCTAAGAATGTTATGGTTTCAGGTCTTTAACTCATTTTGAGCTAAGTGTTATGTGTAGTAAGTATAAGGGAGTGGTTCACTTTCCCAACACATTTATTGAAGAGATTATATTTTACCCATTTATTTTTACTTCCTTTGTAGTATATTGAGTATACATGTGTGGATTTTTTCTGGACACTGCTCTGCTCCATTCATCTATGTCTCTATTTTATGTCAAATCCACACTATTTTGGTTACCATAGTTATGTGATAGTTTAAAGTCAGGGAGCATGATACTTCCAGCTTTGTTCTTAAGGTTTCTTTGGCAAACTCTTCTGTGATTCTTTATAAATTTTAGAATTATTTCATTTCTTTGAAAGAATATAGCTAGGGATTGTCTTGGTTAACTTGGATATTTTAACAATATTTTGTGAAAACCATGAACATGGCTGTCTTTTTATTCGTAAATGATTTTTTATCAGCATCTCTGTTTTCATCATGAAGTCTTTCACTTTTATTCCTTTTGATTTCATTGCAATTGGAATCATTTCCTTAGTTTCGTTAATAGTTGTTAATTTATAGAAATACAGCAGGAAAATATGTAATCTGTAACTTTTCTGAATGTGTTTATTCGTTCTTACAGTTTTGAGGGAGTATCTTACTTTTTTAATATGCATAAATCATGATTTCCACAAATAGTGTCAGTTTGGCTTTTTTCTTTACAACTTACATTCTTTTGGTTTCTTTTTCTTGCCTAATTGCTTTGAGTGGGACTTCTATTCAAAAGATACAAAGTTTTCTCTTTGATTTTCAACATGGAAAATTACATCATTTCCAAATGATCTTTATTTACCATTTTTGTTTCATTTCATTTGCAGAATTTCCAAAAACTGTTAAATTAAGATCAACTAAGATCTACTATTAAACATATTTGTCTTGCCATATTAGCAGTTCCCGTTATGAGTAATGTAGCTTTATTATTTCCCAAAATTGGGTGATATATTTACCCTGGTTATTTTCATTCTTGATAGTTTTTAAAATTATCAGTCCTGTATAATGTATTCCTCTGGTAATTTTAGAACTTTTGATTTTTCTAATTTGACCATACATTTTTTATTTCTTACCAATCTTTTTGATCTTTCTTTGGTACATCTTATTGTTTTACTTAAGATTAAGCTATGAATTAATAAAATTCTAGTTCAAAATATTCATTTTAGGAAATATAGCTGGGTTATCTTGTGCTACTATGTTAATAATGTAGCTTGGAGAACCACTTTTCATATTTATGTGAAACAATATAGAGAAAGTTTACAAACATACTTGGAAGTAGTTCTCTTGGAACAAGGTAAACCCTGTCAATGTTTTTCCTAATTGAATATAGCAAAAAGAGAAAAGTCACCTTTAAAATTAAGGAAAGATATACCATTCAAAATTATGTACATCTCCTTGTAGAAAAAGGTCTCTTTAAGTTTGGAATATCTTTGAGAGAAAGTAAGCCATAGTTTTATTTTGCTTTCAATTCTTGTAGAATTAGTAAATTACATACATACATATCCACACTACATATAAGTATTTTATTATATATAAAGTATATATAATATGCATATAAAAACAATATACTCATAGGGTTTAGTTGATCAATCACCATGTATTTAGCAAGTTCTGTCTGCTACCAGGGTGTTAAGTGCTGGGGAGGAAGCTGAGATGCCAGTGAAAGGAAGTTGTTCTCCACTCCAAATCATAAAATCACCTAATTACAGTCTAGATACTTCTGAGAAAGAACGGGGCCTGGTGTCAGTATTTTGGAAAGATCTCTGGTAATTAGGAAGAGAGATTGGTTTCCGATGAGACAACTGTGCTGAGAGTCCTTAGAAAGACTGATCATACAGAAACAGGTTTTAAGCTGATTTTCTGGTAGAGCCACAGGTCTAGCTGCATCAAAAGATCAGTGGTGCTTCAACTTTACTGTATATTGCAGTACTGAGGGACTTGTAAATATCCTGATGCCTGGATTCTATGAAAAAAAAGTCAATTAATTTAGAATCTTGTTTGGTGAGAACCAGACATTTGCAGTTTTATATGTCCTCAGTTGATTCCAAAGAGCAGGCAAGTTCGCAAACAACTCCTCTAGGATATTTTAATTTTTTTTTTTATCAGCTTTACTGCATGATCTTGGGGACAGAAACAGTTTGCTTTTAAAAAATATCCTTCTCCTGTCCTCATATACTATCTTATAAATCAGATACTCTAGATCTGTGTCTGAACCCCTGAGAATCAATTTGAATAACTGAAAGAGCAGATTTGCTATTTAGAGGCCATATTGCAAATACCCTTGTAATTAACTGAGATTCTCACGGGAGCTAAGTTTTCTGATAAATGTTGGGAACAATAACAAATTCCCCTTGTTAGGGTTGTATTTAACTACTTGCATATTTTCCCATTCATGATCTTATGGGATGACTACAATTGTTTTCTGAGAGTCATAAGGCTTAGTTTAGTAGTGTCCTTGCACAGATTGATATGAGATAAAGCTGTGAAAGATGAAACAAGTTGTCTAAAGATTACTTAACTTTGGAGACAAGCATTAAGGTTTGTAATCCTCTGAATCATTCTCACACATTTTTATGCATATATGGGGGTATACATTTTGGATTTTTGTCATATGATAGAATGGTAATCTGCCATATATGCTAAGGTTTAGCCAAGTTCTTAATACAGAAAACTTGTGGCATTTAGGTAGCTTCTGTGATGATCACGTTAGAGAAGTTTTATATCTTCATTTAATACTTTACTTTTACTAATGGGAATATACATTAGAAGCTTCAAAAGGCAGTTAATGTAATCTGAAATACGAGGATCAAAAGAAATGTTATTTCTTGAGGCACTTCTCTGTGCAAGTAGTAGGATAAAATTTTTCTATGTACTAAGATAATTTATTCCTGACTAATATGAGAAAGTTTTATTTCCCCATTTAAGTCAAGGAAGCTGACACAAAGAGAAATTGGGTGTCTTTCCCAAGATCATTAGATATTGGTGGAAAGAAACGTCAAGCTCTTGTCGGTGTGATGTCAAAGCTTACATGTAAAGTCACATGTAAATGGTGGGATGATGTTGATAGCAATTAAATAAGTGTACTTATCTCATGTTCCTGCAAAGTTTTGACAAGAGGCTAAGAAGAAAGAAGTTTGTCATTGGATTGTTAAAGAAACTTCATGATCAGGGTCCACATTTGCTTATGTCTTTTTATGAACTCACATAGAATGTGATACAGCAGTCAGGCAATGGCTCCCCAACTTTAATGTTTAGAAGACTCACCCAGAAACTGGTAAACACAAACCCTCAGATTGGAGCTAGGGTCTTAATTTTTTACCAAGTTTTTCAGGTAAATCTGCTACTCACCAAAATTTGCAAAACATCATGATGAGTTATTAATCCTTTAGACAAATGTTATTAGTCATAGAAAGCAATAAAAGACTGTAAGCAAACTTACAACTGTATTTCAATGTAAATGTATGTACATATATAAATTATTACAGTGTAGACCATTTAAATTTGTGCTCTGTGAAACATAGCTTGTAGGAACAATATATGGGCTATGGCTGGAATGTGTGGCTGATTCAAGTGAGAAATGCTACAGATTGTATCATCTTTGTGAATATTACAGTTCTTAGTAGACTAGAAAAAGTTTCTATAAGTTTCAAAATTAATTTTTAATATCCAAGCGAACTTTTAAACATTTATGCACATATATATATGTGTATATATATACACACACACAGAGATAGAAATAAGGAGAGGATTATTTCCAGCCCAGCACATTGATTTAAGAAGCATCAGAGTAATAATACAGTAACTTAAAGATATACAACATGCTTTTTTAAGAAAACCTCTTTGTTTGAAATGATGTGGTCATTCTCTTTATGCATAGAAGTGTGAAACAGTCACTTGTATTGAAATATTAACAAAAGGAAATTTACAATAAAGGGATATGCTAATATATTTTAGTGAGATGTGTAGTTGTGATATAGTGACAGGATGCATAAGAGATATAAAAGGATTGTGAGATATATACCTTCACAAGAGTTCTATGTAATAAGTTGTATATGTTAAAAATGCTGTAATGAGATGAATACTTGAGATGGTTTAATGCTCTGTCTCAGGAAGTGTCCTGAAAGATGGACATCCTTCAGGGCTAAAATGAGATGGGTGAAAGAAAAAGTGTAATGAGCTGATCATATAAAGGAGAGGCAGTATAATGAGATGCATAAAAGAATGGAGAGTATATAAATTTTAAAAATATGTAAGATATAATGGAACTAGTTTTTAATGTAATAAGATGCAGAAATAAAATGACAATGAGATACAAAAATGGAATCATGTAATGAGATATGTAAGGACTGTGTAATGAGATGTGCATGTTTTAGGGATGTAATGAGATGCAAGATGGGAAAGGTGTAATGAGATGAGCACATTAAATAATCTAATGAGGGGCATGAAGGAAATGATGTCATGTCACATGAAAATTGAAGCAAGTAATGAGATGTGCATTTTTAAGGACTGTAATAAAATTTATAAAAGAAACTAAGGATAATGAAGAAATGCAGAAATCAAATGTTATCACACTGTTAAAAAAATCCAAAAAGCCATGAGAGGAAGTGCTTCACACCATATCTAAGTCCATTCTTTTCTATTTATTTTGACCTCTAGCAGTATTTTTGCTCTTCAACCATATACAAAGCACTTTCTATAGGAATAGAAAGATATTAATGATTCCTGTCCTCCAAGGTCTACAAAGAGATACAGGTATTTGTTATTTTAATAAAGTAATCAATGCAAAATATTAATCAATGTTATCAAACTTCATAGAAGAGATTTTTTAGGTCAAATTATTTTAACCATCCCTGAATTTAAAGTTCCTCTTCAAGTTTATAATTCTGAATTCAATTCTTTGATGCTTGAATTTTCTCCCTGTACTACTTATCACAACATATGTAAATCATAACACTTTCCCTCTACAGTATGATTCAAATATCCCATTTTCAAAGCAACCAATTCTAATCTCTCCAGATTAAAAACAAAACAAAAATTAACCTTTATTTTTCACCTTTGCTTTAAGTGAGAAATGAAGAGTAGCTCTTTTCCTAACTGCTACTCCTGGTCAAAGGGAGATTGAATCAGCTTTACTTTATGCTTGAGATAAATGTTCACAAGGTAGGTACTTAATAATGAATTCTTGAGTGAGTGAATGATTAGGTAAGACACACAGCCTGACAGATTCTATTCAGGAGAATGCAAATAATATAAATAAATGAATTCTAAAGATGGATTCAATTATACTAAATGGAAGAATTCCTCACAAAATCAGAATTCTTCTACAAGAAAGAAACTCACCGTTGTGTTTGCTAAGGGGATGTGCTTTCACCATAAGACCACTGACCTCTGTATTAGCATGCCCTACTTTGTTTTTCACCAGGCATCTGTTTGCTTCATCTATAAGCACTTCAGTATATTCAGGAACTCAAGTGCTATTTTAATCAGTCCTGGAAGGAAATAACAGAGCAATTCATTACTGAGCTCATCAACCTGAGGAACTATTGTTTTAGATGCCATTCTTGAGTATTCATCATTACAAGATGGCTTTCACATGGTAACAAGCTCAGATGGAATTACATTGATCTAACTTTTTATTTTAGTGTGTCCCATATCAAATTCATCAGGTAGACCATGGCAAGAAAATCTTTTTCAATTATTTAAAAACTTGATGCAGCTGTGAGGTGCATGTCACAGTAATCCCAATCATTTACATGGGATTTCCCCCTGCACAGGTCATGCATATGATGGAATAACATTCATAACTGATCAAAGCCCCAGAGATGGCTATGGGCCACAACTCATGAAGCATATACTTGTCAGATGGTTGAGAAAATCCATCTTTACTGTTTTTTTTCCTTCTTAGATTCTCTCAGCAAAAACATGCCTGTTAGCTTGATAGTCATGACTTCAGAATTTCTCTAAATATATAGGATATCAATTATTGTCCATAGTATTTCTCAGGTTTTCTTCTCTACTCCATTTTCTTTGCCTTTTCTGCTAATACTAATGATTCTTACAAAATGTTCTCCTACCAACTTTTCTCACATGGCCATGTCTCTATTTTTCTAGATAAGTTCTTTGGTTCCTACCATGGGTGGGTTGTTTCCTCCATTACATTGAAAAGCAGCTACAGCATCGATAGTCCTATAAACTACTTATGATCATTTTGCTTTTTCTGCCCAATCTTGACCCATCTCATTCCAGACATCCAATGAGACTATGCATTCTACCAACTGACTTCAGTTACTGTACTTCTCTATACAGTTTATGAAACTGTACAGAAAGGAAGAGTCTAGAATTGCTGGGCAATGGCTATCCCCATTGTGGGTGATAACCATCCCCTTATTTGCAAAAATTCAATGGACCTGACTCAAATAAAGGGGGGGGGGTTGCCCTTGCTCATCTGCCCTCTGAATCCTAAATCTACTCTGGGGTTTTAGAGAGTAATATTCCAAAATCAGAAGGTGTTAGTTATTTCATATTTTGCCACACCTGGATCTTCAGATTCTCTCATTCTCCAAACAAGGTGGTCTTATGCGGTACTATTCTGTCCTTTAGATACAGCAAATATTAGAATAGAGATACAAATTAATACACCAATAAAAGGAGACCCAGAAGGAAAACTAATGGGGAGATTAATGAAGGGAAGGCAATGATTAGACAGGAAGAAAATTTAGTTGAGATAAATAAATATGTAGATTGAGATAACTCACCAAGTTCCAGGCAAGATAGATAAGTATCTATTGATTAACATAGACATACATATGTAAAATACATAGCTTCAAGAATAATGAGAAATTCTTAAAGTTTCAATATGGAAGGTATGGGTTACTTAGTGTAAAAATGTAGAGGTAATATTTTAATGGTTTATACTTGATTCACCCTCAACACTGGAGGTCAGTAAAAGGTGAAGTTATACTAAGAACACAATGAATTATAATTTGAGAATCCTAAAGCCAATCAAGGTTTGAATCTGTATTAATAGAGAATAAGGTGAAGAAAATAGTCAAGATATTCTAACTAAATAACAAACATTCAAATCAGAGTACTTAAGACTGGAAAATAGGAATTAGAAAAATGAAAGACATAAGACATCTCTTTCCACTGATCCTGAAATATATGTAAACCACAAATACTGCTAGGGAGCAAAAGTGAACTAAAAGTATTAAACTATCTTAGCATAATTTAGGATGTTGGATCAAGTGGCTGCTAAGAAAAAGTTGTTTTAAAAGTCTCATTCTATTGGCATGAGCATGGGAAATGGGAGGTTTAGGGGTATAGCATTTTGGTAAAAATAGCTGAACATTTTGGTATTATCAATAGAAATGCTAAAAATTTGAAAATAAGACAGTAGTGAAATAATATAGACCTTGAAAATTGTACAGAAGAATTGGATATGATGTGAACAAAATGAATTTTTTAAAAAAGGGAGATAGAATTAAATAAAGCTTATCAGTGGATAACACTAAATTTGAGGGAACTCATTTCAATTACTCAAAGACGGAACCCAGAACAGATTGGTGGTTGCCCAAGGCAGGAGGTTGGGGAAGGGGAAATGAATGAAGGCATTTTTTAATAAACATACAATTAAAAGATAAATAAGAACTGGGGATTTTAATACACAGCCCCTTGACTAAAGTTAACAACACCTTATTGTGTATTAAGAGAACAAGTTTAAAAATTCTTATCACAAAAGTGTTAACTATGCGTGATGAATATTAACTAAAATCATTGTGTCGATCTTTTAGCAATATATGCATATATCAAATCATTTTGTTTACACCTTAAACTTATATGGTGGTATGTGTCAATTATAGCTCAATAAATAAAGAAAATGCAAACAAAATTGAAAGTTTCATGTAAAAATTATGGATACTGTATACTGTGTTGTAAGTCAAAATTCTACTATGTATCATTTACCAGAACTATAAAGACAGGTTGAAAAATGATGGAATGGGAGAAGAGAGACTAAGAAATGCAAATAGAAAAAAAAAAGGGGGGTTCAGTGTGAATGTTTATTTAACAGGGTGAAGTCTAAGAATAAAAGGACTAACCAGGCTAAAACAAATTTTATGATCCCTGGAGGTGTAATTTATAAAGAAGGTAAGACAGTCATAAATTTTTGAGGCTCAAGCAATAGTGCATCTAAATATATAAAGAAAAAAAGTGTTAAAAATACAAAAACCTGATGAATATACATTTTAATGGGATATTTCAGTCGAAGTCTTTCAGATAATAACAGAAGTTAGGAAAAAGTAAATATGTAACAACATTTTATAGTTATCCATGCATCCTAATAGTCTTTAAAATTGAAATGTAATTGTTTAATGCATATAAACTATATATATATTTATATATACATAGTATATAAACCTGTATTTAACATGAAGAAAACACAATATAAAAAATGAGACATCACAAGCTATATTTTTTTGACCATTGTCTGTAGTAGAATTAAAAATAGAAATATTATAATATTACCATTCTACTTCTATAAAAATCAAACTTTTATCCAGACTTTGGTGAAAGCTGATTTCAAAACTTAAATTCTAAACCATCTATACAGCAATGAAATGGAAATTAAATATGGCAAAATATAGGGGGCAGCAAGTTTAATCAGAGGAAAATGCAGTGTTAAATGCCTTCACACTAAAGATGAAAGACCAAAAATTAAGGTTTAAAAAACTTTTGTGGATTTAATTAGCAAAAGAAGGATGAAACAAACTTTAAAAATACATATGAAAGTGGGAAGAGTAAAAAATAACTGTAGCTGTGAAAGAGATAATAAAAAGTGTAAGTGAATATTCAACTCAATTGTATGAAACTTGAAAACACAGAAGTATACTTAATTTAATCTAAGAAGTAGAAAATGAGAAACTACTATCATAGAGTTGGGAAAAGTAGTTACAGATCTAAGACTTAAAAATAAAATAAAATTAAGTAGTAAACAAGATGATTTTGTAACTAAGATCTAATTAGAGATTACATAGTCCTGATGGCCACCAAATCTGAAGATCCCCAAATATATTTTACAAACCAAACGAATCTGAAGATAAAACCAAATAATGTAGATCGAAAATCATATATCTGTTTTGACTATGAAAACAGAAGAGTCAATTCTGTGACATGACTAAGTAAAATTCATAACTAAGCATCAATATAAAATATAGCATACAAATAGGAGTACTTTATATTAAAGTAATTTTTGCAATTTTTAAAGAAATCTGAGAAAGGTATCCTTTATATCAACACATTAGAAAAATCATATTTAATTTAAATATGCCTTTTGGTGGAAGTCTGCAGGAAAACCTAAAATAAACTCTCAGAAATTATCTTAAAAAGAAGCTTCCTCTAAAGATTTACTGAACAAGTGAAAAACAAAATTCTTCTAAGTGAAACTTGTAATGGCATTGGAAACATGGAAGACATGCACATTAGTGTTGCCATTATCTTGATATATCTCAGTGGCTGTGTGTTTGAAAATCATCCCCTAATCTTATTGGTCATTTAGTATGAGTTTTATTCAGTCACTTCTTCTAAAAGTTTATCTAATACTGTTAGTAATAGAGCTAAACATCAAAACTTGAAAAATAAGTTTGCCCTTCAACATTGCCCACATAATTTGACTAGAAAATAGGCAACCTTCCAACTTACTTTCAAGGACTTGAAGCATTTCAAGATTTTTTAGAGTATTTTTATGCTGATTACAAGATTGTGTTATGAGTTTGCTAACATTTAACAGAAACATACTATAGCTTGTTTCATTAGCTCTATAAGTATTTGTGGTCAGATGCCTAGGTATCTGTAGAAAACACAAGTTCTCTGCTTCTCCATCCATGTTTATATGGGATACTCCACACAGAGTCCCTGTTTACTCACTCTTTGTTTGAGTAACTGCCTCATTTTCTGTCAGTATCATGAAACCCTCTTGCCTACAGCTTTAATCACAGTTTTGAATATCAATCGTATTTTTTCCCATGTGCTTGGATTCTTTTTTAATCATCTTTTGATTATTTTAGAACCTGAACAGATAGGGGAAATGCTATTTATTGACTCATAGTTAGAGAAAGAATGACAGAAATAAACTGTGAAACTGTAAACAGTGGCAATAGCAATATTGAATATATATGAATTAGGAAACAAATGAAAATGAAAATGGTATGTAGTTTATGAAAGTAATCATAATAGTAGAATCTAATTGTATTATTTGTGAGGGTTTGGAAAACTTTAAACATAGAAATTAAGTTGGCATGCTAAAATGTCAAATACTTTAAAAACAGAATATTTAATTTCCAAAGTAGTACAGGAGTTTTTAAGGATAAAATGAAGAAATTTATTCAAGAGAATGCAAGAAAAAACAAAACCAAGAAAGAGAAATGGGAGAAAATGGTAGAAAAAATGGTAGAAATGAATCCAAGTAAATAGAGCAGCTTGGCACATGCACAATCTTTCTAGGCAAATGATTTTATTTTTTTTTAAATTTTACATTTTATATATATAATTTAAAATTAAAAAAATATATATAATTATATATATATATATAATTATATATAATTATGTTTCACATCATTGTGATCCCTGGGGAGGGGTCACCCACCACCTCCCCTCCCTGGCCATTCCAGCTGGCCCCTCCCCCAGTTGTGTAGTTTTGTTTGGTTGTCCATATATTAGTGAAACCATTTGGTTTCTGTCTTTTTCCTTCTGACTTTTCTGTCAATATGATTTCTTCTAGGTACATCCATGTAACAAAAAAAAAATCATCAAATTTCTCATTTTTAATTGATGAGTAATATTCCATTGTGTATATACACCACATTTTTTTTTTCAGCCAGTCATCTGTCTTGAGGCATTTGGTTGTTTCCAGTGCCTTGCAATTATAAATAGTGCTGCAATAAACATCCAAGCACAGGTGTCCCTTTGTACCCACATTGACGGTCTCTTTTGGGTAGATTCCCAGAAGAGCGATTGCTGGGTCAAATGGTAGTTCCATTTTCATTAGTTTGAGGGTCTTTCACACTGCTTTCCATAGTGGCTGGAAAGCAGTGTAAAAGTGTTCCTTTCTACATCCATGTCAGCACTTTTTGGATGTGGGCCATTCTTACTGGTGTAAGGTGGTATCTCATTGTGGTTTTGATTTGCATTTCCCTTACTGCTAATGATGTTGAATAGTTTTTTTTTTGTGCCTGTTGGCCATTTGAACTTTTCTTTGGAGAAGTGTCTTTTAAGATCTCCCCATTTTTAACTGGGTTTTGCTTTGTTTTTGTTATTTGTGTGATATCTTTGTGTATCTTTGTTATCAGACCCTTATCACTTGTATGTAGGGCAAAAATCTTTTCCCACTTGGTTAGGCTTCTTTTTGTTTTTTCTATTGTCTCTTTTGCTGTACAGAAGCTTTTTAGTTTGATGTAATCCCAGATGTTTGTTTTCCTTCATTTTTTGCCATCTATAGCTGTGGCCAAAAATGGATTTCTGAATTGTAACTCAAGGGTTTTGCCCAAGTTTTCCTCTATGTATTTTATGGTTTCAGGTCTTATGTCCAAGTCTTTTATCCATTTTGAGTTAGTTTTTGTACATGGTGTGAGGGAGGTATCTTGGTTCAAAGATACCTCCTTTGTCAAATATTAGTTGACTATATATGTGTGTGGCTTTATTTCAGGGGGTTCAGTTCTGTTCCATTGGTCCGATTGTCTGTTTTTGTACCAGTACCAAGCTGTTTTAAATACTATGGCTTTGTAGTATAGTTTGAAGTCTGGAATAGTAATTATCTCCATTCTCTCTTTTTCTGGTCAGGAGGTTTTTTGATAATCAAGGTCTTTTGTTCTTCCACATGAATTTCTGTAATTTTTGTTCTACCTCTTCGAAGAATCTTGTTGGGATTGCATTGAATCTGTAGATTGCTTTCGGTAGAATGGCCATTTTGATGATGTTAATTCTTTCTATCCATGAGCAGGGGATGCATTTCCATTTCCTTATGTCTTTTTCTATCTCTCTTAGCAGCATTTTGAAGTTCTCTTTGTATAGATCATTCACATGTTTTGTTAGGTTTATCTGCAGCTGTTTTAGTTTTTTTGGTGTGATGATAAATGGGACTTTTTAAAAAATTTCTTATTTTGCTTGACTTTTTGTGTATAGGAAAGCTTCTCTCTTCTGTGTGTTGTGTTTGTAACCAGCTACTTTACTGAACTGGTTTATTGTTTCAAGAAGTTTTTCTGTGGATTTTGTTTTTGATTCTCTACATAAAGAATCATATTGTCTGCATATAATGAGAGCTTCAGTTCTCCTTTCCCTATCTGTACTCCTTTTATGTCTTTCTCTTGTCTTATTGCCCTTGATAAAACTTCCAGAACAATGTTGAAAAATAGTGGAGAGAATGGGCATCGTTGCCTGCAAATGACTTTTAGACTGAAAAAAAAAAGTCTACAAAATCTAGCTACATGGTATTAAAAGCATTGGCTTAAAGTATAAGAATCCAGAAAGATGGAAAGTCACAAATCGGGACAAAACAATGACAAAAAATACTATTCTAAGGTAGCTGGTGTGCCCATATTTGTCTCAGATAAAATAGACTCTAGAGGGATAAAAGCATTATTGGAGATAAATAGTACCATTGCATATTGATTAAACACTCATTCACCAGGAAGATAGACTTTAAAACAGCAGGTAGTCAGTGACTTTATAATATTTATGTTTGACAGAATTACAGCAACAAATCCACTAGCACAGCAAATGTCATTCTCTCATTAAGGGATGAATGGAACAGACCAAATTAATAAAAGTATAGATTGCTTAAACTACAAAATAAGTTTGACCTACAAGCACTGACACCTCCCCATGTATCCTATGGAAGTTTGATGACAAATTTCTAGTGTGAAGTAAAACCCAGCTCCCCACACCCCACTAGCCTCTAGGCACATGGAGCAGGCTGTAAGATGGTCTAACCTGTTGCAGTGTGGGGTTTAGTTTCTGCTTTTATGTTTTACAAGCATGTTTTATAGCCAAGTTTCATTACTGTTTTTTAAAAAATGCTTTTTTTCACTTGTTTTCAGAGACTCAAAATGTGGCAAGTATATTTTCAAACATCTCTTGCCCTACAATTTCTAGTTTGGATTCTACTGTGAGGAGCATCCTCTGACATTTTGAAGAGTAGAAGCAAAAGCCTTGACTGAGATGATGGTGAGTAGGGTTTGTCAGATAACAAAAATGTAAGAGGAAAAACACTGTCTGGGAAAGGTCCAATTTTCTGCCTGCTCAGAGAATATTCCTACTATAAATGTGTGCAAATGAGGCTTAGTAAATCTCAGATTCTCAGGACACTGCGAATCCTACAATTTAACTCAATTCTGATATTATCCAGAGATAGATCAGATCCCACAGGGTAGGAGCTTAGTCCCAAAACAATACCCCACACCTGCTACAGACAATCATCACAAGGCAGCTCATCATGTGTATAGTTCCGAGGTCCTCTTTCTCCATCTTCAGGCTTGACTATTGCTAGAGTGGTTCACAGATCTCAGAAAAATAGTTCATTTTATAGATTACTGACTTATTATAAAAGGATTCAAGGCAGAGCCAGACGGAAGGGCAAGATACGTAGAGACAGTGCCCATGCCCTCTTCAGACACCCCTCTCCAAGCACCTGTCTCTATTAGTACTCAGGAAACTCCCACAACTGTTCCCTTGAGTTTGGAGGAGTCACATCACATTGGCATGACTGAATCAATCTTCAGCCACTCTCTCTTCTCCAGAGGTGGGTGTAGGGCTGAAACTCCCCACCCTCTAGTGAAGGTAGTTGAATCCCATTTTAGGGACTTTCCTGTTACTTCATTAACCTCAAAACTCAGTATTTGGAGCTCTCTTGAAGAGAGCTCATGAAGGTCACCTTTAAAGAAATCCCAAGGGTTTTTAGGAGGCCTGTGGAAGGAACAGTGATGAAGACCAAATATTTATTCACTGTAAGTTACAATATCACCGCAGGCCTCCTCAGTCTTCTGTGTATAACCTCCTGCAGGAAGCTGATCCTACCATGCCCCTTTCAGCCATGCCTGCTTATTTAGAAACTTATATTGATTTTCTTTGATCTGTGATTTCTAATTGTTTTGAAGGTACCTGACTTCCCAGATCATTTCATCAGCCTCCTCAAAGGGAAGGTTCACCCATTTGTCTGGTAATTGAAAATCAGTGACTCAACAACCAGAATAAGTAGGGCAGGACAAGGTCTTTGTTGTCTGACCTGACACTGTGGAAAGGGGGAACTCATGTTCCAAAGGAACTTTATCTGTGGGCTTTGGGTCAGTTGTAAATATAAGGTTTTGGACTAGGAGGTGTTTCCATGGTCCTCATCTTTAGGTGGAGAGTAGTTTATACATGTTTTTTTCCATCAAGTGCTGATACCCAGGTCACATATCTCATTATGGTGTTAAGTCGCCACACCCTTGGGAGTAATTTTTATAGTATTATAGAAACAAGGTCACTATGAGGTCATTCTAGTTCCTTTTACTCCAAGAGGGCTAATTTGGGCCATTCATGTGTGGGTTCAACTGCTTGAATATCAGATGGATTCTTCCTCTGCAAAATAACATAGCTCCGTACTTCCCCAGGCATGAACAATATATTTATTCCTGTTTAAAATGCAAGAATAACTTTGAGCACTACTTTAGTAATTTTTTTCCTCAAAGCCATGTCCTATAATTTACACATATATACCTATAACTGGCTATAACTGCAAAAAAAAAAAAAGATTTGACAACATATTCTTTTTCAAATACACTTGCCTCATTTATGGAAACTGAATCTATATTAGGCCTAGAAGTCTCAAAAATATCAAAGAATTCATATTGTGTATCCACTTTGTGACCACAATACAGCTAGGTTAGAGCTTGATCAAATCTTTGGAAAAGAATATAACTAGATATCTAAAATATCTTCCAAACTAAATAATGGGTCCATGAAGAAAAATCACATTGGAAATTATAAAGTTATGAATGATTAGGAATAGACTTCCAAAATATGTAGGTTAAAACTAATGTGTTAGTTTTGGGGTTGCTAAGACCATTTTCTTGTTGAAAGATTTTCTAGGACTCACAAGACTCAGAATTCAATGTACTCATGGCCATGACTGATACAGTAAAAGGGCACCAACCATCATCAGAGAAGGAGAGAAGTATATGGTACCAAGTTGGATAATATGGAGCACATTTTCAAGGTCCTTGCTAGGGGACTCATATAAGATGTGTTTAATTCACCAAACAAGGACTTTGAACTGCATATATGAATGAAACTTTCTCAATCAGGGACTAGGGTTTCTATTGGAACTGATCACGTAGATACTCCTTGCTTGGCAAGTACTTTAATTCCTATAATGAAAGCAGGTATTCATAACAAACCATTCTGTTTGGACAAATATTTTAGGCATAGTTAATCATGCATCAATTAGTGGTAGGAGAACTCCCCAAATCCAAATGCCTTGATAGCAGCCAAAGTCCAATCTTATAGGGTCTTTCAAAGGAGAGGTGTATCTTGATATAAGCTTGGTGTATCTCTTTTTCTGTAGTTACTTGAGGGGAAAATATACCACCTTAAATATGTTTCCCAAGAAGGAACTAGTATAATAGTAGACTAGCCATGGGAAAAATACACGGAATGAAACAATGAAGATGATTAATGAAATATATATATTGTAAAACTGTAGTAGAATCAAGTAAATTTGATTCTGTAAGTACAGGAAAATACTAACTATAAAAATTAAAGAAACAAAGCTAAATGGAATGAAATTGGAAATAACAGGCTACTTATGTGGTAATACAATTAAATTATTTTATGAGTAAATTGTTGAGATAGGAATGTTAGGGATTCTATCTGATCAAAAGATCTATAGCAAACGATCTTAATCTGGAAGGACTCTCTGATAATATGAGTAACTGAATATGGAGAAATGATGGTATGCTCCTTTTCTGGAATCAGACTCTAGGGACTGGCAGCTTCCATTTCCTGTCTCTTGGATCACTCATGCCTGGAACCAGTCCACCTTTCATTATTGAATTCAAGCAAATCTGGATAGATACCCACATGAAAAATCGTGGAGTCCTCAATCCAATAGCCCAGTTCAAGTCCCAGCAGAGGGCTTATCAGCTGTATGAGTAAGCCATTTTGGAAGCATACCATTCAGCTTAGTTAACCTCCCCTGCTAATGCCATGTGGAGCAGAAGCAAACCATCCAACTAAGTCCTACTCAAATTACAGATTAGCGAGCACAATAAATTGTTGTGTTGTTTTAATTCACTAGATTTTGGAATGATTTGTTACATAGTAGTTATGGTATTTGATGAAATTGACAATTCAATGGAAAAGTATAATTTCATGAAACTTACTCAATATAGAAAGCCAGAATAGTCCCACTGCTTACTGGAGTACTATTGAGATTGCCCTAATTTAACTAAAGAATCAAATCAGAAGTTGGAACTTTCACATAAAGAAGAAATGAAGCCAGTTAGTTTCTATCAGACAAATTATTCCAATTTATATAAAGTATCCAATGTACATTGAAAAACATTTTTGTTACTTATTTTATTAGGTCAGTTGAACTTTGATACTAAATCAAACTGTGAGAAAACAAGTCGGATCAATTTTAATCATAATCATAAATAAAACACACAGACCAACCAAATATATTAAAATTTTGATAATTCCTAATCAAGTTTTAGCTTTAAGAACATGAGTAAGATAGCTAATGGTTCTATAATTTTAATTTTTTACATTTATTTAAATGTGGTTGGCATTTAGTTTTGAATTGTATTTTTTTCTAAATTTCCTGTTCTCCAGTGCGTTTCATAAATAACTTTCCCACTAATTCTTTTACTTATGAAGTCTTTTTATGGTTTACATTTTTTTAGTGTTTTCTAAACCCTTAAATTATATATATATATGGACCGTATATCCAAAGTTATTTAAAAGAAGTTTCCTTATGAACTTCATGAAAAGCAAAGAAAAACATTTATTGCTATTGGGGTCATAATAAATTTAGACGAAATTGGGAAAATTAATTATTTTATGATCTTCAGTCTAGTGCAGAATATGACATACATTTCTATTAACTTTTTTCTCATATTTCTCAGAAGCATTGAAGTTTTCTTTATCTAGATCATATCCATTTTTTCCTTACCTAATACTAATAATGTGTATTTCCAATATACTCTGCTTAAAGTAGTAGAGAGACCATGTATCTGTCTTCTACATACTTCATGGAATCTACAAAAACCCTGCACAAACTAACATTCCTCTCTCATTAAAACTATATACATTCATAAATTCCTTTTATATTGCTTCTATAGTTTTCTTTTTGAGTAGCATTATAGATAATCGGCTTTATACAAATATAACGTGATCCTGATTCAGTCAACCAGAATCTTTATTTTCATTTTGGTGCTCATGTTGATATAATTGGCTGTTGCAAACCCTTTTATATGCTACTTTGTGTTTTCAACACTACATCAAGCTTTTAAAAAGCATAGTTTTCAAGCAAAGACATTTTCCATCTTGATCAAGATCCATCCTATTTTTCTCCTGCCCCAAAGAACAGCATTGCTTCTAATAAAAAGTATTTTCAGAGATGGGAATTTAAGTGCTAGAAGAACAAAGCAGCTTTAGTCCCATACATTTGGGGAATGGCTATTTGGGGAGGAAATAAGCTCCCCTCTTAGATCACTTAGTGATAGATCATAAAATAGCTTTCTTTTTAAAGTTATTTTTAGTCTACAATAGTGCAATTTAACTTCTAGCACTGCTAAATACTTCTATATTCAATTCTAATATAATGTCATCTCTCATCTCCATACATTTCTGTTTATATCTTTAGCTCCTTGTCCAAATTGCAATTATGCCACCTTCTGTAATGCTGTTCACTAAGACTCTGTTTAACACTAGCCACAATAAGACAAAGTAACAGTAAATTTTAATAACCACTATGAAAATGAGAGATACAATTATCTCTTGTCATACTGATAACACTGGATACCTTAAAAATCTCATACTCTAGCAAAGAAAACTAGTAGGTTTAATATTGGGATTTGATAGGGTAACTGGAAATAATGTTAATAGGCAGAAATTACTAGCTTTATCTTTACTGGCAATAACAAGCTAGAAATAGAATTGAGGAGAATAATCTGAGAAAAAAAATCTACTTCTAGCAGTGAAACAATGTGGCAAGGGACTCCAAGAAAACTACAAATTATGCTATAGAACATAAAAAAAAATCTGAATAAAATGGAAAGGCATGATACAATTACGAATAGCAACTTAATTTTGTGGTTTTTCTTTTAAACTTTGTATTACATGTGATATTAAACTTCTGATGAAAAATACATATCTGTGTTTAGTTAAAATGTATGGAAAATAGGAATGAACTCCCTTGCTTGTTAGTCAAAATAGTCATACTGTACCATAGTGTGTTGCCATGATAAATAATGAGAAACTATCTAGAAGTCAGAGGTATAGAGTATTAAGTATTTTTTCTTATGTATTTGCAGGTTGGTTGGAAAGGCTTTGCTTCCTCCTTTGTATTGGTTATTCTCGGACCTAAATTTCAGGTCTTCTCCAAGTGTCTTTACATTGCTCATGGGTTATGGGTGAGGGTGTTCTTCTCATGGTGTTTTACATGAATTATTCTGACTTGAAACCATAATTTCTTTCCACATTCTATTGAGCAAAACAAGTTGCAGAACTTGTTGTATTACATAAGTTCTTTATAGAGTTCAAATATCAGCCCCTTGTTGGAGATATGATGTGCAAATATTTTATACTGTTCATGGGGCTGCCACTTTGTTTTAGTGATAGTTTCACTCTGTGGACATTTTTCAGTTTGATGTAGTCCTATTTGTTTATCTTCTCTTTTTTTCCTATTGCTGATGGTATGAATCCACAAAGACAACACTGAAGCCAACGTCATGAAGTGTAATGTAATGTTTCTTATGCATTTATAGCTATCATCTGTGTTAGCACCCCCAGGGCTTGATAAAGACTGCTGGGACCTATTGTATTAGAAAAGAGACTGTTCTCTCTTTCCTATTGTTTCTTACTTCTACCTAATGCCCTTTCAGTTTAGAGAAGTCCCTTTAACACTTTCTGAAATACTAGTTTAATGTTGATGAGTTACTTTCCTTCTTGCTCACCTGGAAAGCTTATCTCATCTTCTGATATGAAGGGGACTCTTGTTAGATATAGAAAATTTGGTTGTAAGTTTTTTCCAGCACTTTTAGTATTTCATGCAACTTTCTCTGGTCTGCAACATCTTGAAAGTCTGCTGATAGACTAACAGTGTGTCTTTGTGTTGGTATCTTTAGTTCTCTTACTTGGAATTATTTTTGCCTTCTATACTTGGATATCTGTTTCCTTCCTGAACTGAGCAGATTTATGACAATTTACTCAGATGTATTTTATGTTATGTCTTTTCTCTTCTTCTGGGACTCCAATAATGCAAACATTATTCCTCTTGATGTGGAAAGTGTTTAAGTATATGGAATCACACATAGCTTATGTCAACTAACTATAATGGAAAAAAGTTCTTATAGGATGATAATAAGGGAAAGTTTTAAATATGTATTTTAAGAGAAGGGAACATGTGAATAATATATATATATATATGTGAAATTACATAAAATTGAGAAGCTATTTTACATTTACTGGGAAAATTTAGAAAAAGAATATCTACGGTGGTGGTTTATTAAAGAAAAAAGACTTTCACATATTTTTAGTGGCTCTTGTGGTAATCAGTTTGACAGTTAGTACACAGAGCTCTCAACCAGAAATACTGTGCAATGATACTGTAGCCTATAAAACTAAAACCACAGTTACATAAAGATATATGTAAGTTGGTATGGGGGACATAACAAATAGTAATAAAATTTGGCAACTAGATTAAATTCCTTAAGTAGAAGTTTGCACATACTATAGTTTATATTATTTTATGGTACAAATGTATTAATTTGATACAGTTATTTAAGAGTTATATGTATTGTGAGCTGACAAGAATTAGGCATGGAAGGTAAGCAGACATGTTTGGGATGCTAGGAACACCACTGTGATTGAGAGATATGGTAGGCGAGGCTTTGGTTGGGTACCTACTGTAATTTGAAAAATTAACCCAATAGTGACTGGAAAGTTCATTCCAAATTCATCACTTTCCATTCTTGAAATGTATGAGTTTGTAACCTGAATGGCTTTTACATCTGTGAAACTCTGGGGGAACTGAAGCAGAAATCTTCAGTTCTAGCTTCTAGGAAGCTAGAGAGTATGTATGTTATAATAACAATAGTGTGAGCTATATATATATATAAATAAATTACTTAATATTATTTTATTTTTTAATAACAATAAGTCAACACTACAACCCATTCCTATGTTTGCATTGATATTCTTGTTCTTCCTAAAAGTAATCATGAAAAAGTCACAGGAGTTAAGTAAAAGGCAATTATTTTGTTTTACTGAAGGAGAAACTGGAATCCATAGGGTAATTAATTTACCTCCTTAGTGTCATGTTCTTATTTTTCTAATTTATGACCATTATTTCAACTTTATTTTTCCTTATTTGTAGTTTTAGTGGCTAAAATTTGTTAAATAGCTATTATGTACCAGATTCTTTGCACATGTTGCCATTATAAACTGTCATCGGGTGGAAAGAGCCATTTTAACTTTATAAAACTCAAAATCCTCTTTTTCCAGCTTTTCCCCAACAAGCTGACCTAAAGCTGTAGTACCTTGAGTTTTCACTGACTACCTACTATTGTTATGCAAGACCCCAGTTTCTTTCTGCTCCCAGCACAAATGCAGGAAAAAAAAAAAAAAGTTAGAACTGCGTTTTAAATTTACGGCTGCTTGGCCTCAAATGTAACTTCTAAAACTCCTGCAGTTTAAAGAAATTCAAAATTGCAGGTTCTTATCATCTGTAGCCCCCTTACTATCATTTTTAAAGCCAAAAGAGATTCTTAGAGTGAAAAGAGCTGTTTATTGCTAAACAAAGTGATTACCTAATCATTTACTACAAAAGAAAAACAAGAAAAACCCTATAACCCCACATGGTCCAAAACCTTCAGTCTCTTATTCCTGTTGACCTCACTACTTGTCCAATCCTTCAGCATTCATTAACACATGCCTCAAGAGTATGGCATCTGTCTGTGGCATGTAGTTGAAGGCATACCTCCTCTTTGCTGTGTCCTCTTCACTTTAGGCAGTGAAAAGAAACTCCAAAGAACAGGAACCAATAGCAGATTCATCAAGGCCTCCTCATGGCCTCTCCAAAAATCCTTAGGCTGACTTTTACACACATTCAGCTTAACTGTGCTAAAACCGTGAGTTCACAGGCTTGTGCCTATGGCTGGGCTGCCTGCCACGGCCACGTGATCTGAACTTACATTGTCCTCCCCAGAATACTACCCCCCCCAAAATGACTGAATCTCATTCTTTGTTAGCAACCAATATTTATATTTTCTAATTTTGTTTCCCATCTTCTGGAACAGTTTTGTGAGTTATCACATTGCAAACAAACAAAAAAAAAACCCTATTTTCCTTCTTCCTTCCCCTTGATCTTTCTGAAAGAAAGTTCTAATCAAGGCCATTCTCACATTTTGGCATGTCCTCGTTGAAATCTGTAATCCTAAAGCAACCGGAGACAATGGCACCTGGAAATAGGCACCCCCTATCACAGTTATGTACCAGAATCTTTTGCACATGTTGCCACTAATCCTTGAAAAAAAAAAAAGAAAAACTAATTTAGATAATGCCATTTTAACTTTGATGAAACCACCACTGACAGATATATAAGATTCCAAAGGTAGGAAATGGTGAAGGAATTTTAACTTATACCAAAGCCTACATTTTCTTGCCTTCACTCCCACCAGTTCTAGGTGCTCCACTCTGGGGTAAGATTGACTTTTTTCCTAAAGAATTCTTAGCTTAGGTGACTGTGAGAAATATTTTCCAACATTAAACATTTTCTTTTTCCAATATGTGAAAATAGCTATGTTTAATATTTGTTATTACTGAGAAAATATATAATGACAATATTGCTACAAATTCAATAAAATGGAAAATTTAATTCATATTTGATTAATATATAGTATCTACAGACATTTGAAAAAAAAGTAGTGATATATGCAAGCATATTATCTCATTTGAGAATGTCTGGATATGAACATCCCTCGTAATAGTTCAGGGCCTCCCTTGGGATCCTCACTTCTGAGACTGGAAGTCATTAGTCTATAAGATGTCAGCATTTGACAAAAGACAGTATCAAGTCATCAGTCTTCAGTTTATACAAGCTGAGTCTTACCATGCCATTGATCTTTGACTTACTAATTAGTTCACTTTCCTACTACCTTTTGCAAGCATTGCATGATCAGTAGTCTGAAAAGATAAGTGATCTGTTTAAGACAGTCAAACAAGATGATATTATAACCCAGCTCATACATAGCACTTTTTGGTCCTAGAGCAATGCTGAACACACATGCTTTCTGACCTCTCCGCTTCAAGGCAGTACTTAAGCTCCTAGTGCCACTATTCAACCTCTTGGCAATTCATTGCAGAAAAATCACCTCTCTGTGCTACTGACTCTTGGTTCATGCTGCCTATCACCTACTACTACCACTCCTTCCAGTTTAAACTTAAACTGGATACTCCTTTTGATCACACAACCCATGATCAACATCTGATTAGTCTTTATTCTTGACATAATCTGGGAGTTAGGTAGAGGCAGATAATAGTAGGGAGGTTTGAGCTTGTGTTTAAGCATTTGTACGTAAATGCAGTAACATTCAGAATACCTTACTACTGTAATATGGTAACATTAACTCTTAACTTTAGTATAAAAAATTAAAATAATTTGTTAATGGACACAATATAACAATGTGAGTAAAACAGTTTTTGTGTATGATTGAAGTTGTATAAGTTATCAGCATAAACTAAATTGCCATGTCTATGTTTTATGTAAACTTTATGGTAACCATAAAGCAAAAACCTACAGTACATTCACAAATTTAAAAGCTTACATAAAATCATCAGTTTACAAAGAGGACTGTAAGACAGGACAAAAGGAACAACTGTATGTCAGAAAACAGTAATAGAGCATTTTGAGTCTCTACCTACCAATAATTATTCTAAATATAGATTAAATTCTCCAATCAAGAGGCATAGAGAAACTGAATGAATTTAAATGATTCATTCATTCATTAACTGAATGAATTTAAATGATTGACTACCTAAAAAGATTCATTTTTTGCTTTAAAAGCACACCAGCACAAAATAAAGAAGGATAGTCCTGTGTAACTTAACAAATTTGCTCTGAGAAACTTGTTACTAAGTGACTGACTTCATCATTGTATGAAAGTCAGAGTATAGTTACACAACCTGGAGGGTAAGCTACACTTACAGTGTATGGTGTAGCCTCTTGCAGCTACTTTGTTTATGCAGTCTGTTATTGACCAGAACATTAAGTAATGCATAACTACTTCAAGCAGAAGGAAATGAAGGAAGCAGGGATGAAAATACTTACACTAGATACAATAGACCTTAAGTCAAAAACTGCGGAAAAAAAAAAAGCCAAATGGCTATTATGTAATGACATGGGGATCTGATTTATCAAGAGAATACAAAATATAAAATATATGTAGCTATCATCAGATATCTAAATATATTTATTAAATATACTAGTAGATCTAAAGGGAGAAATAGAAGTAGAGACTTCAGCACTCCACTTTTAACAATGAATTGATCATCTAGACAGAAAATCAACAAGGAAACATTGGATTTGAAATACACAGAACATTTCATCCAACAACAGAATAAACATTTCCAAGTGTACATGAAACATTTTTCAAGGTAGGTTATATTTTAGGTCACACACAAAAAAAATCTTAGAATATGTAGGAAGATTGAAGTCTTACTAACTTTCCTGACCACAGTGATATAAAACTACAAATCATAAATTTCATAGATATGTGGTCTATAACCCAGGGTTCTTGAACTGCCATCTTGAAAAAGCTCCTTGTCATTGATCTCAACAATGGTTTTTGGATATAACATTAAATCACAAACAACTAAAGCGAAATTAAACATGTGGCACTAGCTCAAACAAAACAGTTCTGCGTAGCAATAAATAAATAAAATAGGCAACTTACACAATGGGAAAAAATATTTACAAGTTGGACCTGATAAGGGGTTGATATCCAATACTGTGAATGCATACATCTGAATAGCAGGGATTTTAAAAAATCCTTTTTGAAAAAAAAGTCCTTATCTTTTCACAATAGAGATTTCTCTCCTCAGTTGTGGTCACTATAAAGTTTCTACTATATTCCTTCTCGAAGAGACAGTTTTTCAAAAAAAGACACAATGGTCAATGTATGTATGAAAACATGCAAAAGATGCTCAACACCACTTATCGCTAGGGAAATGCAAATCAAAATTACAAAGACTACACATTTTAGCATTTGCTTGTTCTTTTTGATATGTGCATTCTCACAGGTGTGCAGTGGTATCTCATTAGTGTTTCTGGTTTATATTCTCCTGATGAGTGATGAACACTTTTTTTTACATGCCTAGTGGTATCTATATGTCATTTTTGGAGAAATGTCTATGTAGTTTTTCTGCCCATATTTAATTGGTTTGTTTTCTTTTCCCTGAATTGTGTGAGTTCTTTGGAGATCTTGGGTATCAATCTCTTGTCAGATGTCTGATTGCAAATATTTTGTCCCATTCAGTGGGACATCTTCTTGTTTTAATGAGTTTCCCTAGTTGTGTAGAAGCATTTTGTTTTGATATAGTCATTGTTATTTCTCTTGCCTTTGGGAACAAAGCCATCATGAAAGCCAGAACTGTGGAGTGTTTGGTCAATGTTTTCTTCTACATGTGTACGATTTCAGGGCTTACATTCAAATCTTTAACTCATTTTGTATATGTGTGAGACAACAGTCTAGTTTTCTTGTTTTACATGTGGCTGTCCAGTTTTCCCAGCACCATTTGTTGAAGATATTTCCCTGTTGCCATTGTGCACTCTTGGTTCCAGAGAGGTTCCATTGACATGGAAAACAGAATGGAGGTTTCTCAAAATATTAGAAATACACTAATTTGAAGAGATTTATGTTCATTTCAGTTTTTATTTATAGTAGCCAAGTTATGGAACCAACCTAAGTGCCTGGGATAGATGAGTGGATTATGAAGCTGTATATGGACATAATGAAATACTACTACTTACCTATTGAAAAATATGAACTTTTGATATTTGTGAAATATGGCTAGAACTGGAAGGAATAATGCTAAACAAAATTAGTCAGCAAGAGAAAGAGAACTACTGATGGTTTCATTTGTATATGGAATATAAAGGAATGAAATAAAGGACCAGAACTATAGCAACAAAATCTACAAATCTGACTGTAGGACTGAGGCTGAGGGGGAGATGAAGGTGGTGTGAAGGGTGAAAAGCTGGGTATGGGGCAGGTTTATTAGACTATAGTGGGGAACTATGGGTAATGGGTGGAGGTTGTGACAACATATATCTGAACAGGTGTGATCTAATCCCTCTAAATCACATACAGTATTGTAAAACAATGTTACCTCAGTTAAAAAAAAAAACAAAACAATTTACCTTATATAACCTATAGAATGACCTTTATCAAAATAACAAGTGTTGAGGTGGAGAACAGGCAAACTTGTGCACTCTTGATGAGACTGTCAATGGGTGCAGTCACATAGAAAAATATAAAGCTTCCTCAAATATCAAGAACTAACACAGCGATTTGATTTGAGGGTGTATATCTAAGGGAAATGACATTAGTAGTGTGAAGAGAGTTCTGCCTTCCTATGTTCATTCAGCATTACGCATAGAAGTCCAGACATGGAAGCAATGCAAGTGCTTTGATGGATGGATGAATAGATAAAGTGTTACACCGTGTATTTATCTGTATACACACAATGGAAAGCTATTTAGTAATAAGAGGAAATTATTATTTGCAGCTGCATAGATGGAGCTAGTAAAATACGTCAGATAAATACTTTATGTTCAAAGCACTCAGTGTTATCAGCTATAGTTGCCATGCTTTCCATTAGGTTCTCAGAACTTACTTAGCTTAGAGCTGAAATTTTGTATCTTTACCAACCTTTCTCTTTCTCCATTACTGATAGCCACTTTTCTACTGTTTCCATCTGTAGAAATGTGACATGATCTCGTTTTCTATGGAACCTAGAAAAAATATGACTTCTAGGAATAGAGTGGAGTGGGTTTTGTCAGGGGTTGGAGTTCAAGAGATGCTGGTCAAATGCTCAGACTTCCAGTTACAAGACGAAAACATTCTGGGGACCTAAGGTATAGCATGACTACTGTCTTTAATAATACACTGAATTCCTAGTAAAATTTTAAGTGTGCTCACCAACACACACAAATGATATTTATGTGAGTTATAATCTTATCACAACACATACATGTATCCCATTTATATGTGGTGGACCCTATACTTACACGATGTTTTATTAATAAAGGTAGGAAACAGAAGTGAAGCCAACATGGAGAAAGAGAACAAAGACTGGGGTTTAAATAAGGTACAAGTCCTCACTATGGAGAGAATCTTAGAAACTGACTTTGAGCAAAACACTATATCAGGAAAGCAGGCCCTCAGAGAACACATCAGGTATAATTGTGCTTTTTCTCCTCAACCTGATAATGATAACATTGAGTGGAATGAAATGATATTATTTGAGGACCTGCTGCTTTTCATGGAGGAGCAAGTCATCAACTCTGGCTCATGTTGCTAATAACACATTGAAATAAGAACTGAAAATCAAGCAGCACTTTATCTACCTGGAAGCATCTGGCCTTCAAGAGGCAAGGCCACTGTAGAAGTGCTATCTCTGCCTTGCATTTAAGTGGCCATCTGAGTGGACATGAAATGTTCCCTCGATGATGGGGTGCACTTGGGGGGACATAGCCCCAATTTGTAATTCATCCATCTAGAGAGGTACCACTTCCAATTTTGTATAAAGTCATAATATTTCCTACCCGAGACCCTGTGACAAAAGCAGTTTGAGTCAATGCCTGTTTAGAGAGTATTCAATATAAAATCGTGGTGAGGGGGCTGGAAATAAAGATACTGAGTTTGGGCAACCCTTATCACGGAGCAGCCAATAAACTTTAGGACAAAAATGCATTGCTAGCTTGAGGGTGGTGTGGAATCAAGGAAATTTTATTATTTTGAAAATGAGAGATTTACTGGTATGCTTATTTTGTTCTTCTTGCCGACTCTTCTTTCTTTTGACTCCCAATGGGAAAATTTCAGTATGAAGGAGCTCTGAGTACTTGCTTTATTTGAGGCATTGCTATCTCATTTACTCCCTCCCAATGGAATGGTAAGGAAAGATTAAAAACTATGTCCAAAGTACACATGTGTTGGTTGCTACCTGCTGCCTCGTTATATCAAAGAAAGCATCCAGCTCCTAGCAAGCAGCCAGTTAATGTTTTCTGAACCTCAGCCAGCATTTGAATTCACAGTATCTCATCGCATATTTTGAGTCTTCATGGATGGATTCTGGAACCCTATTCATGCAGGTCTATGCACAGGGCAACAGTTTACTGGACAACTTTTGCAGAAAGACAGGAGTGGGCACATTCACGCATAAGGCTAATCTCCCTGAGGACCGGGAGTGTGCTTTCCCAAATCTGTATGTGACCTAGGACAATGCCGGGCATAATTTAAGTATTCAGTATAATCAAGGATTTCTACATTCCAGAACCACTTGATTATGTGAGTTGGATTTACATTTATTATCCTGCCAAATAATTCATTCGATGAATTTAAATTTAAAATCTGTTTTAAATGCTGATGTCTTACTGATTATAAAATAATACATGCTCATTATGGAAAATGTAGAAAATAGAGAAAAGTAGAAAGAAGGAACCTGTTTGCCTCCAACTCCAGTGTCCAGAGACAATGCCTTTCAGCAGTTTGGTGCAACTTCGTATGCCCTGTTATTATCATGTCATGATTCTGTAAGCTGTTTCGATAATCCTAGTAACAACATTGTTTGCACACCTGCAGTGGGCATTATCACACAAAAAATTCACAACCAATCTCAGAAGAAGGAATTAGAGCTGTGACTCTTCAAAATGAGAAAAAGGAGGCTCAGAGAGATGGAGCTACTATCTCAAGGCCGCCTGTACAGCCAATGCCCTTGAATTCACCCCTCTGATTTCAAGTGCTATTAAATCTAATTTTCTCTCAGGTTGATAAGGGTCTGTTCTGCTTTTAAGTGTCTGTCATACATCCTTTAACAATTAAACATACTTCTTGAAAGCCTTCATTGATTGAAGCCCCTTGAAGATTCCAGGACTTTCTTTGCCTCTGCTCTCTGATCCACAGCGCCTGCTTTGTAAACATGCATTTGCTTCATGGGCCTATTGTTCTCTTAACAGTTCTCTCGATTGAGCTCAAGAAAAAAAAAAAGAATTCCTAGTCTGTTTTATGCTTTCACAGAAACTGATACAAATGCCTGACACAGTGAAGATCCTGGATAAAACCATACAGTCAGTTCTTCCATCCTTGTCCTCTAGTCTGTATGCTACATTTTGAGTCTTCTTGCTATGTGTGATATTGGAGGTCAGCGTAGGGTGAGAAGAAATAGATGAGGATCATCCCTTTTGTTCCATTCCCCTCTAAAGATTTTGAGGAAAAAGAAAAAGCATGTTGTTGATGTGTCATGTGTTTTGGGGGTCATGGCGATGGTCAGTTCTTAAGAGCCTCTGTTTCTCACATGAAAGTTTTGTTAGTCTTATTTGCTATAAGTGATCCCTGCTGTGTTAAAAGGGAAAATAAATGCCCAGTTTCATTTTCATATTATTTTTGCTAGGTTAAGGGAATGATTTTTTTGTGATACCCAGGTTTTCCAGCAGCCTGCCAAAGTTACTATAACCATCATTTATTACATTGGCTTTTAAAAATAAAACACAAAATTCCTATATTCAGTATATCTGCTCAGAACCCATTTTATTTTTAACATTTAGTCATGCTTCTTGCTGATCTTTTGTACTGCTGCTGTGTTGACATTAGCTTTTCTATTTATGATTTTTGCATTTTTATTATGACTCTCACATGTTCTTATTTAAGGGTAAAAACATATTTGACCTGTCCTATAGAACCTGCTTATTTAAATACAATCCCTCTGTCATTGTTTCTGAATATGTCTTCCAAGACTGGGTGACCAAACCCAGATGAACAAAAAGAAGGTTCCTCCCAATTTCTGTTCCACTGAAGTGAAATGCACATCCTAGCATTTCTAAGGCCTCTGGGAGGGCAGTTCTGAACACCTGGGAAATGTGCCTGTTAATTACCACCTTGAGCCAGTGAATTTTATTTGCATTTAGGTGAGACTATTGAATACCCTCTTGCCCATTTTGTAAATGCACTTAGATGGTTTGACTCTGACGACATCTGACCATGTGTGGAAGAACCTGCACCGTCCTCTTGTGACTAAGCATGGAAACTAGAGTTCAAAGTTTAGTTCTACTACTGGCCATCTTGGACTTTCCTTAAAAAAGGAACAGATGAGAAGACATATTCATGTCTTGGTTCTGGGATGATTCCATGAACCCCTTTTTCCCTCTTCCCCCTTCCTTGCACAGGCTGTAATAATGCATCCCTGTCTTCTCAGAGCTAAGACGGGAATGATTTTTTAAAGCTCTATCCTCCCCTGCATTGATTGTCACCTCTAAAAAGCTATATTCTTATTGCACACACTTTTGTGTGTTCAGGTATGTGTTAAGGCAAATGATTCTTAACCAGTGATCTGTGCCCCAAAGGGATGTTGGTAATATCTGGAAACAGTGTTGACTGCCATGACTGATGTGGGGGACTACTTCATCACAGAGGCCAGGGAAACTACAGAAACTACAACAGTGCACAGGAGAACCCCTAACAGAGAATTATCACAGTCTGAAGCATCCTGTGCTAGGCCCTAAGAAGAAGAGTTATACAAAGCACAAGACCTTTATTCAAATGAACTAAAAGTGTCTTATAGATGCTACAGTATAAGACAGTACTTTAGTATAGCATGAGTTATACTAAAACCAGAACAAGTAGAGATTGAAAATACTTCATTGAAGAGATGATATTTTATCTTATATGGAATTTTCTGTTATATAGAAATTGAGTAAAATAATTCATTTTAGGCTGAAAAAGTGAGTTAGGCAAAAGCTCTAAACATTCATCAGTTTTGGGGACAAATGTAGGCCAAAAGCACAGGGTGGAGTGATAGTAAAAATCCTGGTGGAGGACCTCATATTCAATTGCTATTATTATTATTTTTTTATAGAAAAAATACTGAATGTGGGGAGAGGAGTATAGATTGAATATTTGGAGATGGACATCAATATGCCAGTTAAGAAAATTTTAAAATAGCCTGGTAAGAAATGATGGGCAGAAAAGCTGAGTATACATTCTTCTCAAGGGAACATGGAGACCTTTTGGCAACAGACTACATGCTGGGTCACAAAGCAAGTTCAAGAGATAGAAACCATCACAGGTACTTTTCTAGTCACAGTAGTATAAAACTAGAAATCAACCACAAACAGAAAATGGAAAAAAACCAAAAACCCATACTGGGAGAAAGAGCGTGTTACCAAATGACTTGGATTTATGAGGAAGAAAGGGAGTGATTAAAAATACCTGGAGACAAAAAAAATTATCTCTGTCCATCATATTCTAGGTGGACATCCCAGCTTCTGACAAAAGGGTTAAGAAAATAAGAAGAAAGTAAAGGCAGGCAAGGGGAAGATTTTGGGAAAACCCCTGTGGGGCATTTAGGAAGAGATATTCTATGGAGGAAGAGTCAACATTATGTCTAGAAACAGTTTACAGGTCAGAAAAAAAAATCAAGCTGGAAGGGCAATAGAACATATGAGAAAAGGATTCAGTATACGATACTAAAGAGCACAGCTATTAATGGTCTAGCAGAGTCAGAACCTCCAAGGAGAAGACTGTTAAAACAGGGTTCATTGCAACATAACTCCTTGTAAACAAGGAATACTTCATATAAAATATTTCAAGAGTTTTAAAAATCAAATTGTAGACCGTTTATAAGTGATTATTGATAGGACTGTGTTTAAGCTACCATTTTATTGGTTTTATTTATTCCATCTGCTTTTCTTTATTTCCATCTTTTTTGATAATAAAATTGAACAGTTTGGAATTCCATGTTATCTCCTCCCAGGAGGCTATAGCTACAACATCATTTTGTTACATCTTGAATGTATTATAGCTCTTCTACAAATGGTGGTGTGCAACTTCACATAGAAGGCCCTTCTAAGAATGCACTTCTGTTACTGCCCTCTGAGCCTCTGTTACTAATGACACTCATTTTCCTTTTTTACATGTTATTAATACCACACTATATTATGTTTGTCTAGTCAACAATATTTTATAGATATTTAAAGAAGTATAGGAAAATCCCATTTATCCATGTACTATAACATTCAAGTGTCTTCCTTACTTGTTGGTCTTTATTTTTATCTAGCATCATCTTCTGCCTAAAGACTTCCTTTAAATTTTCACATTTTTCAGATTTGCTGCTGATATATATATATATATTGTACTTTTGAAAAAGCGTTTTCCTTTCATGGTGAAAGATGTTTTCACTGGTTATCAGATTCTAAGCTGGCAATTACTGCATTTATTTTTTAAGTTTTAGTGCTATAGTGATGTTGTTGTACTTCTTCCTTGTATTGTATACTTATAATACAATATCTACATTTCTCTTCATGTAATGTGCCTTTCCCCTCTGCTAGAGTTAAGGTATTCTTCTAAGTACCAGTGTTGGGCAATTTGAGTATGTGTCTTGTTGTAGTTTTCTTTGTGTTAACTGTGGACTTGCAGTTCTCCTTAAATTGGGGAAAATTAAGTCATTTCCCCACTATTTTTCCTTCTTTTGAAATTCTATTAGCATATACATATATGAGGCTACTTAAAATTCTTCCAGAGCCCATTGTTCATTTTAAAATTTCTTATCTATATTTTAATAAGTTCTATTGTTATGTGTTTGAGATCACTGATCTTTCATTTTCTTTTGCAATATCAAATCTTCTATTGTTTCTATCCAGTGCAATTTTCATCTCAGATACAGTTTACATCTATGAAAGCTTTGATTTTTTTTTTTTTTGTAGTTTTCCTATACCTACCTGGCTTCTGGAGCATATGAAATACAGTTATACTAACCATTTTTATATTCTGCTAATTCTAATACATGCAAGCAGCACATTTCTATTGCATAGTCTCTATTATAGAATGTCTTTTCCTGCCTCATGTTTTATTGGAGGCAGTCATTATGTTATTGGTGACTGAGCATTTCCATTCTGGTTGGTATAATCATCCACTATTATCAGTTCTATGTGAATACCTATTTCCCTTAGTTCTTTTATGTGACTCTTTCCCCAGCCTCAGATAAATCATATAGTTGAACCAACCAAAACTCAGAATGGCCACACATGATCATACTCAAATTTTAAAGTTTGTTTGTCCTCAGGGAATTTAGAGAACTTTTAAAAAGGTTTCTGATATTCAGTTGTCTTGGATGTCTTGAATGGTTAGGATAAAGAACTACTTCTGTATCCCACTTCAACTGAATTTACTAATTTACTTTAGAACGGAAAATCTCATGGGATAAAAGTAGAAAACTTGGGCTTGATTACCGGTGAGGTTCAAGGGTACACTCACATATCAAAGAGACTACTGTAATTCTAATGAAGGCCTTTTCAGGGAAGGAAATAGGACCCATGAGAAAGATTTCATGATAAAAGAAAACTGAAACACCAAACCAGGTGAGGCAGATTGAAGGAAATATTGATTCTAGTGAGGTAGCTGATAACAGAAATCTTCCCAAGCTAGTCACTCATGAGATGAGTAGGAAGAAGGGTGGGGTTGGCTGGTGGAAGATCTGGGAGTGTATAGATGTATGTGCCAATTAAGAAAGAAAACTGAATAGAGCTCAGACAACTTTTCTGGGGACACAGAAGAAAACAATCAAAATGTTTTTACTTTGCTGTCTTTGTACAGGCAGATGAATGGAGTTCTATATTAAATATTACAAGAGGCAATTTGATCAAGTAGTACTTTATATATCAAATGGATCCAGGAACTAGAAGTTTAGCATCAAAATTAGTAGCAGTAGCACTATTAGTAGACACTGATAGCATCATTGGCTTACCAGCTCAAATCCCTATTGTGGGTGCAATGATGGAGAACAATACTGGGAAGAACAGTAGTGACAGCAACAATAATGCTAAGGTTTAAGACAATCAGCTTCTGCATATAGCAACCAGACCAGGTGGCTAGATTTGAATGGCATTTCTATGTAGGTAACAGAACCTGCACTGCACAGTGATGGTTTTACTATGACAGGTATATAGATAGCTGTGAGAAAACTTTACAGTACTGTGGCCAAATTGAAGGACTCACACCCACCCTCATTTTTACTGTCATCAGTTAAGACAATGCAGGAAAAGATTTCTCTTTCTCAGTTCACAAAGCAATGATAAGAACTTCTGATGAGTGGCAGCAGAAGAGTTAGAAAATTTAAGGCACCAATTCTGAATGATTCTTTCTTAGGGTTGTGGTAGCTGGGCTGCCTGATCCTGACTGGGAAGCAGTTAGTTGCCTTTACTGACTTGACCATAGAGATGTATTCATGGCCATGTATGAGCACTTTTGACAATTCATAGTAATATAGGTGTAAAGGCTCTCTGTTTTTTTCAAAAGACAATGGCCTCCAACAGGTGGAGGTTTAGGACAGTGATATTTGTGGATACTTGAGGAGAATGATACTTGAGGATAAGCATTAATGATAATGCATCTACATTCACTATCCAGGGAAAGTTCAATTCTTGAACTATACACATAAATTCATCATCAGATTGAATAGTAAATTAGATTCATCTTGATTGTGGCCTGTTTCTTATGAGATATTTTATATGATTGGTCCCATAAAGTAACAGACAATTAATGTATGGGCTCTACCTGAAAAAAAAAAAAAGGCTTATAATTTCATAGGAGGAACTAAATGAGCAAATTTTCTTAGCATAATGTTGACTAAAAAAGAAATCAATGTATTTTTCTTAATACCATGTGCAGGCATTTCATTAAATTCTTAGAATCTGGTTTAACAAGACAAGCAATGGCAGGTATGCAAAGTTGCAAAGGAGGAAACAATCAATCTGATTCTGGAATACTGTTGCAGGAGGTGAGAGCTGAGCCAGTAGTTGAGGTAGATAATACTTGGAACAACCCAGAGGAAGACATGAGAGCACTTCAGGGGAAGGGAGCAATAAGGGTAGGATTTGGGATGAGCTGGATGGATTATGAGTCAAATGTAGTGGAGCAGCCAAGGATAGATTTGGAAGGCTGATTCAGGACAGTGTAAAACAACAGAGCCAATGAGGTCTTGCTATTATTTAGCAGAACCATATTAATCTGTGAATTATTTCCCTAGTTCCATAAGTGTGAACCTACTTAACTTTCTCCCTCAAAAATGTAGCCCTACTCAAATTGTGTTATATCAGATTAAATAAAATAGAGATGTCAAAACACATTATCTCTATCCCTGCATCCAGTGCAGGTCACCACTAGCCACTCTCCGTGAACCTAGGGTTCCCATCATTCCCATTTTTATTTCCAACAAGTCAGATTCGGAACCTGATTGTTCCTTTTAAAAACTGCAGTGCTATTGGTGCTTGAACCTCACTGAACCTGCTGCGCCCTTGGAACATGGCACCACCATCTATAGAATTCTGTTTTGCTCTTGTGACCACCCTTGGTGATTAGCCAGTTCTCATTTTTACCTCTTTTCCATCTTATTTGGTAAATAATTCATCTGAGGGACCAATTCATAAATGTAAAATGATTAAATTAATTTGGCAGTAATGTAGGGTATGAGGTGATCACAGAGTGAGCAGTTGAGAAGGCAAAATTTTAGGTAAGGGGTAGCCTCCAGGGGAAACCCAAGATGGAAAGGGATAGCTAGTAATGAGAGTGGCACATAAACGCACTCTTGCTGAATTAATAGAAGGAAATCTGTAGAGAGTATTCAGGACTTGGTTGTAAGGTGCAGGGGGTGGGGACAGACAGAAATTGTGACTTGAGGTTCTGCACTGGGATAACTGGGTGAGGTATGGTGTAAGCCCTCAGGCTCTGGCTGCACTCAGATGCCTTGCTGAGGAAAAATTAGAATTGTAATAATGGGGTTTGGATTGATCTACTCTCCATTTGGATAAAAATAGAGTGTAGAAGAGGCTATGTTGAACTTAATGAAGAAGTGATTTTAAAAACCAGCTTGAAGAAATATGGTTTTAAATATTTGGGGAAGATAGATAGCTTACATGTTGATATGGGAAACTCAGATCTTGGTTTGATAAAACCAGTGTGGTAGAAAAGATGGTGTGTTAAAAGAAAATAATGTGAAGGCAAATCATGTATACTTAAAAATCCAAAACGTATTTTTCATCATATGTGTTATAGAAAGAGCTAGAGGGCATGATTCCCAGCCGTATGTTTTGGTAGAGGAGCTCCTCAATGGGGACAGCCATCAGCTGATGGTAGGTCTCCTCCTTTGGAGCTTTGCTGTGGGGCAACTGCCATTCAGCTAAGCCAAAGACCCGAAACATAACATGAAGGAGCAACAAAATGTTGCAGAAAACAACTGAGATGAGATCTACCAAGAAACGAGAAGCAATGATACAAGCCAAAGGTGCTCGAATTGGCCTACAAAGGCAAAAGCAGTACAGAAAAGATAAACAGCATGCTCTACCAAGTCCCAAGAAATAACACCCTCACCAAGGATGAGAAAATAGATCCAGAAAAGAAAAAAAAGACTAAAAGGCTAAACAAAGACAAACAACAAAAAGAAAGGAGGTGAAGTGTCTAGAGGGGGTGTGTCATGGTGGGATATTCCCATGGGGATCAATAATTATACAGCCATGTATTGTAAAAAATCCAAATATAAAATAAAATTTTTAAAAAAAGGATAGTTGGGATTAGTGAGAGTGGCAGCCTGACTGAGACTAAGGTAAGGGGAATACACTAAATAAGCATTTAATTTTGAGAAGCAATGTGTTAGCTGAGCAAATGCAGTTTCAGTGTAAGTCATGTTTCTTCTCCCCATCCAGCAGAATAATGCTTCTAATTCCTTCTGCTTAGGAAATATTATAGCTATTATTGGTTACTTTCCCTAATCCCCAAATATTCTATGATTATGCTAGGAAAAAAAAAGCCATTTCAGTAAAGCCAAAAATGATCAAACATTTGAAATTGCATCTGCTTCAAACTAATAATATAGTGTGTTTCCAGTAGATGTATACAGAACAGACTGTTGGCAAATAAATATTCTCAGTTCTCTAACCCTAGCCTTGATTAATGGGCTGGACTACCTGGGAATTCTAAGAATTTTATTTCCCAGTAGACAAAGCCTTCCTGTATGCTGTGAGCCCTGTTTCTCCAAGGCTCAGGAAGTCAGGGAGCTAATGGTGTGTGTAGAGTAAGTTCATGTTGGATAAGTAACAGACATCCAGCATCTTCTTGGATGTACCTGGCAAAGCAGTGATGTAGAAATAAAAGAAAATCAAAAGGAAACCAGCCGGAGACCTGGTATTCATGATTGTTGACCCGTCTGTGACCTAGTTGCCAGATCTTTTCCAGTGCCCAAATAATACTTGCCATGTTCCTTGCTCGTAATGTCTGTGATACAGATACTGATGAACACTGTGTATGTGCCGGCCCACATGTCCTACCTGGCTCCTCTTCACATTCAACTCCCTTCCTGAGCCAGGTAGAAACCTGCTGTGGGTTGACAAGGAAAGACCTGTCTTCTCTGTTTTGACAAAGATACTTAGTTAAGTACTCTGTTCCTTTTTTCTTTTGCCTTCTCCAGAATACCTCACCTTCCTTTGAGTTCTTTATAACTGATTGTGTCAAACTTTTATGGCCAAATATATTCCACCAAAATACAGATATCCTTTTAACAAACTTCTACGACATAGGAAAGAAAACTTAAAATTCCATATCATAGCAGTCATAACCTCTCATGGGTATGAGGTGGTTTTAAAAATGATTAATAGTGGTGACTTGCCTTCATATACTACAAGAGGTACATTTTGAGATGAGTTCTGCACACATAAGAGTTGCATTGCTGGAAAAGTTTTCTATGAAGGTTTACTAAACTATGGCTAGAATACAAGGAAAATGAAATCTTTGTGATAAACTGTATTTATCATGTAAAGTTTGGAAAGATTCTGATCTGCTTATTGAAGGGCTTTGTCATTCTTCTTGCTTCTTTGTCTGATTGGCCACTAGATGATGTCTCTGGGAATAAATGGAAATTTTCAAAATTACAGTACTTTAAAAAATTGCTGGGTATTTTTATAGCAAAACTGACAAAACATGAGGCCATTGTGTAAGCACTGATTCTGAGAAAATGTATGGGCTGGGGGATTTGGGCTTCAAGGGCTGAGAGGCGAATTGTTTTCAATGACATTGCCCTAAATTTAAACACGCCTACTGTGATGTGTTTCTGCAGAGGAGAGAAAGTATGGTACTTTATTCTTGCTAGTTATCTGGAAGAAAAGGCAGGATTTTTATGGAGGGAGATAATGCCTGCTCTGTACATTATAAAGAATGAAGATTTAAGCAGTTTAGCTACATTGTTCTTGTGAGGACAAAAGAGAGGAGGTAGCTAAAGTTTTCTTGGAACAAACGGTGGTCCTCATCTCTTGCCATTCCTCCTTGGACTCACTTATTCCTATAAAATACACACCTATTTGTCTCTGGGACACTTAGTTCTCTCAGCCACACAGGAGATTTTAGTGCCTTTTGTGGGAAGTCAGATATGCAGTGTTCATTATTATTAGCAAAAGCGATTGAATCTAATCCACACAGAGCAATCCTGAGGTAATTGGTTGAGGGTAATGGGAAGCAGTTGGCTTCCAGGATCCAACACTGGGGTGACTCTCTTTTTCTCTTCCACCTTGTCATGACTTCATGACTGTTAGTGTGGTCACACTTGGAGGCTTTCCCAAATGATTTCTCTGGAACTGAAAGTTAACAATCCTTTTTCTCAATAATGTTTCCGGTTTCCTTTGGGTCCTTAAAAATCTCATAAGAGAAGGGTAGAGAAAGAGGGTATTGATGACATTGAGATTTCAGTCAGAAGGGATCATCCCATCTGAAACAACACCACATCTCATAGATGTAATCAATCAGCCTGATCAAGCTGAAACAGTGAACTATGTTAGGGTTACCAAACAGAAATCTGAAATATTTTTCTTTGTAGCAGTGACCATCCATAGGCAATCAAATCGGCATTTCTCAGAAAAGGACAGAAACCATATGGTCTCACCTATAGATGGGATAGAGGAAAAACAATCAAAAGGCCAAGAAAAAAATCAACATAAGCTAACAACAACAATACTGGGACAAGCAGCTGTTGGGGAGGAAGAAATCAGGTAAGGGGGGAGCAAAAGAAGATCAAGATGAAAGTTCACAGGTGATAAGGTGAAGGGAGAACCCTGGCAATGCAATGATGTAATGCATCTATTTACCTATCAATCTATATGTCAACAACAAAATGATTAACAAAAATATTTTTAAAAATCTGAATTTCTTAAGCAACACTTCCTTTTCTAAAGCAAAAAAAGTAGCTTCTCCCCCCTAAACACTTTCTATCTTCATAGATGGTTGAATTCCAAATACCTTGTCATTATCTCTGCAGATCAACTAAATAATCTTTTGAAGCTACAGAAACTAGCCAATTGCAGAATCTATTGCAGTAAAAGGTAGCTTTGGCCAAATTAAATGTAGCTGTATAATGAGAGGATGACCCCAGAGGAGGGCAGATATATTAGATCCATTCAGCTTGTGCCATCTCCATCAAGCTCTGGCAAAGTCTCCAATGACATTCCCCTTTGGCACACATCCTTCCTCTGGAACCTTCAGATATGTCTTCTTGTCTGTACAAAGTTCAGTACTCATTTTCTGAGCTAAATTTTAATCTTAAAATAAATCAGTTGTTTTTTTTTTTAACGGCTGTGTGCTTTTCAGAATTTCTATTTTTTCTTTTAAATTCCTCTGCTTCAAACAGAAGTGGGTATGTGTGTGGTGGGGGGAATGCATGTGTTGGACAGTTAATGCATCCAGGCAGTAACTGGATAGGCAGTCCTTGAAATCTAGGATGTTGCTAGTGATTGGTTACTCAGTCCTCACCAGTGTGGCTTATGAGGATGATTAATTAAAAAACTGCTATAAGTTATAGAGAAAATTTCTAGTCTTATGCACAGTTGAGCAAATCAAGAAAGTAAACCAAATAGCTTCGAACCTACCAAATCTTGCCTCTTGCTCACAGCAGACTCACTGTAAGACCAGCAGTCTGTTTTCAGTCCAGAACAATGATATCCAGTTACTATAATATCCTAGCTATAGAATATAAGATACTTGAGAGCTGGCTTTACTATTCTGAGTAAAATGACATTAGATAAAACCCCAAGGTTCTCTAAGCTTGCATTTCTGTCTGTAAATTAAAGTCATAAGGGCTGTCATAGTGATCTCTTGCTTCTGTTAGAATGATCCAGTGGCATGTGAATGAAAGCTCTTGTGAAGAATTTTAAACGTTGGATGGATATTAGAATCCCTGGCTTAATGAAACATTTTTGGTCATTTATTTTTGGGGTTGGGTGATATTGCTCGAGCTTTTAAAACAGAATTATTAACAAGTGTAAGAAGCACCAGCATTGAATGCCAACCCTAATGAATATTGCAGGGTGCATGTGAAAGTCTCAGTCCAGCATTGCCATAATATAAAGATGGGCATTAGAGCAGGATGGACCATGAAGATGGAAAGAATAACAGTATGTTTTTGGGTGAGGGAAACACAGGTCTCTTTTCTTTCCTGGCTAGATGGGCTGAGTGTTACCTTGAAGCTGTGTCTCTTAATGGCCATCACCACTGCAGAAACCAGCTGTGAGCACAGACACGATATGTTGCAGATGTGGAGTGCTGCACAGATGCGCTGGAGGGCAAGTTTTAAGAGCTTGGGAAAGGGACACAGCAAAGAGATTTTAAAATGTTTTAATCTACTCAGTTTCGTCTCAAGCATTCCTAAATGCAGGGTTCTCTTTTGCATGTAGAGTCAAAATCCTGGAATTGATGCTAATTCCCAATTCTTCAGTCAGTATGGAAATACCTAATTTAAGTAAATGCTCGAACAGTGTATTCAGATGACTAAATGAGCAAAGAAAAAAAAGGAGGAGGGAACGGACATTTTCAAGCTAACAGCTGTTATACTTTTTAGCAGTAACTAACTTGCATGAAAATCTTGAACTATATGGCATTTGTTTACATTCAAACAAGCAGGGCATTCCATCTATGAAATGCTCTGGTGATGAATTACAAACAGGGAGAATGAAGAACAGGTCCAGGTCCGTGGAACTCTTCTGTGGCAATCAGATAACATAAAATCCTACTACATATCAATTCTCATGGAAAAGCTCTATTTTGGAAGATTATTTCATTGGAGGAGATGAATGCTATTAGAAACAAGTAAAGTCTTGGAAAAAAGTAGAATGAAGACAAACGCTTTGAAACAAATGGAGTCAGGAAAACAGTGTTACAGTGTTTTCCTCCTAAATATAAAATGGTGCCCCCTGAATTTGAACAGAAAACGGCAAAGACGGCATCCGCCTGGCTATCCTGATACATTCGCTATAAGCAGCAGCGGCTACATGCCATAAGATCTAATTACCAAGAATTGCCTTTCCTGCCCCACAGCAATCATTTTGATGACAGGCTTCTCTGCACTGTAAAACAAAATGGGAACCTGTGCTATATAAACTGCCTCGGCGCTTCCCTTCCCTCCTCTGCTAGCCGCCTCCCCATCTCATTTATTTTCCACACATTAATGGTAGCAGTCACCTTGAGCCGGTGATGCAGAGTAATTTTCACAGAAACCTTGATCAGAAACCATAAATCAGCCTGATGTGCTTTTATGGTCTAATAACATTCTGGGTGCTCCTACAGGCCTGTATGTAAAACTGCTGCACAGCAGTCAGTCGCTGGGTGATCTTTCCCTCTTTAGAACACGTGCGCTGGTGCTCCAAGCTCGCCCCACCCATCCCTTCTCTTGATTCATTGGGTGTCCTGGGTATAGACACACATGTGAGCCTGTGCACTTGAGTCTCACAGCGCCTGTTCATGCCTCACGGAACCATGTTGAAATGACATCATCTATACATTGTTACAGTGGCCAGGAAGTCCAATTCTTCCTAGAGGGTAAAATGATGCTCTCTTTGAATTCTCAGTTGTGTGTCTGGACAAATGGACTGTCTGACCAAAAACTAAAATGGCATGATTGTTTCAGGGGGCAATGGCTGTTAAATATTTCACTTTTTCTTGTTAGGATGCCAAGTCCAAGTAGACTATTGCCCCATGCTTCAGGCTGCATTGAGGCTAGACTTGAACTTGAATTGGATCTGGTTCTTTGTATCAGAGACTGTGGACTCCAGTGCCACTGACCACTCCCCTGATGACCCCACCCTCCCTAGGAAGTTGAAATAAATGAGAGAAATAAGATTAGCAGAGGTTGCAGGCAGCAGATCATGAGATTGGAGGGAGAGGGAAGGAAACCTGGATGGAAGCGGCAGGTAAGCAGTGAAAGGGAGGTTGGCTGGCAGCTTGGGGGGGTTCTGTGAAGAGGTGGGTAGTTGTGCCTGTTTGCTGGAGTGGCAGAGATGTCTGGGCTGGCAACTACGCACTAGTGTTTGACTGGACTCATGTGGGGTTGGAGGTAGAGTTAGGACATGCACCTGATTTCATCGCACTGGCCATCCACCCTAGTCTGATACTATAATCTGATCAAATCATCAGTTCAGGAACACAGGGAAAATAAACCAGTTCAAGCTCGACCGATAGCTCCTTTACCTACTTGAGGACCTGCCATCTAGATGTCCCCAGCATGTGCCGGTCTAGAGGACACAGCAATTTCTTGTTTAAAATGAAAAGCCTTTTCCAGTCCTGTTTCCCACAGCATGAAAATATCTGCAACCAAAGTCAGTGTCACCCCTGCATCACCACTGGGTGAACTAGTGCAGAAATGAACAAAGACCATTTGACTCAATCTCAGAGAATGTTTAGCTTTGCTTTGGAAGTGAAGAAAGCTGGCAACAATCTCTGATTTTTCTCTGCCAATGCACTGAGTGATAATTACTCCCCGGTAGACCTACATAAATTCCAACATTCTTAACTGGTGCTTCATGAATATACCAAGGGGAAAAAAGTACCCTGGGGCATTAATCAAATTTGCCAAGATACTACTCCACGCTTAGTTAAAAGATACATCTCCAATTATTTCTACATATATCTATTTTTACACATCTACTTTCACTGCTCATGCAGGCCCACGGTCGGTTGGAAGAACATGGCATGCATTTGTTACGATGTTCCAAAAGTCAAAGTAAGAGTAGTAACTGCGGATCGTGGACTAGTCTTTAACTACAGGTTTTTCTTTTCAACTGTAAATTATGATGTCTACTTTCTTTTCCTCCCTTCACACATAGTACATAACACAGGTTAAACAGTTGCAACAGAATTTGTGAAAATTCATTCCTGTAAAACTAGAAAGTCTTTTTCACTACCAGTATCTCAGGGAGCGGCAGCCAGTCCCATAACCTGCATCTTCCATAAAAACTCTGTGTTGAATTTTCAGGAATTGACAGGCAATTTCTCTGCCTGCAATAGCCCGAGCTTTTCAGGACTGCAGTAGCAAAGGCTAAATGTGAAAAGGAAATGGGGGTGAGCAAAAGCCCTTTCTCTCCACAGTGGCCACTGCCCTTCTATTCACAGACCAGCATTTGTTGTCTGTTTAAGAGCTATTTCTTAAACCCTCCTAGCTGGAGGCAATGTACACCAGACCAGTGGGGTGGGAGCAATAAAGGAGAAATGCAGTAAAGAACAAATTCTTTTCAGATTAGCTGATTGGCAGTTGTGAATAATGCAGCTCTAGCACTAAAGCAAGAAAGAGCAGCTTCAACCTTGGCACTCATTATTTTGCTGTAAGCCTTTTTTGCCAGGAACATTTTTCTCTTTCAAGTCTTGAAACTGTGTTAACTCCTTGTGCTCCAGTCATTGGTCCAAAAGGGCAAACTCCAAAGACCCTTTGTTGAATCTCTAAATTGTTAGACATGAGATGATGGGATAAAATGATGGCATTCTCAACGCTTCTCCCTAGCACCAAAGTTACGATAGAAAAGGTTTACCATGCGAGTTAATTAAAATATCATTCCTTCTGTAATGAACTTAATGGTCATCCTGAAAATAAAGATACTTAGCATGTGAGAGGTTTGCATGTATGTATGGCAACAACAACAACAACAAAAAAAAACTTAAAGCATTAAATGTAGGATGAGAAAATGTGAAACGGTCATGTAGTGATTCCAAAGAGATCACCATTCTTGGTGGTCATAAGGATGTAGTCAGCCTGAGTGGTTTTCCAATCCCTTGACCTAAATCTGAAAGTAATCTATCAGATCCGTTACAGACTGAATTAATCTCAAGCTGCTTTAAAATAAAACAAATTAGGTTTTTTCCCTAATTATTCCCATAATTTAATAATAAATTTGTGTTATACTATGACATTTATTGAGATAAGGGATAGGATATTTTTTTAAATCACTTGTCACATATTCCCATTGATTTTTTAATTAAAATATTTTAGATATTTTTAACCAAATTGTTAATCTTTATCTTTTAGCACCAATGATTACATTATAATTTTAAAATATTGCTGCTGTTTTTCTTATTATAAAATCAATAAATGTTTTAATAAGATACTAAATGGGTAAATATGTAATTTGTCCAAAGGAAAATTTGATCTGTCATACCCTATGATTGTTTGAGATAAGTGATTACCTAGTTGCAGTGTTATTAGTAATGGTATCTGGGGGAGGAATTGAGTGAGGTTGGCTTAATGGTGAAAACTTTTTTCTTGCAGTTTAAATTGTGACCCTTTATGAACAGGAACTGTAACTCAGTTATCTTCACAATCACCTTGACCTTGTTTAAAACCTAATTCATATTTAGCAATCAATATGCATGTTTGAAACATGTGAGAGAGTACAGGTCACAAACAGCTAGGAGAATACCTGGGAGGCAGTCTTAATTGTTCAACAGAATTACATTTATGGATGTATTTACATTAAAAACTTGGGGAAAGTTATTAATCTTTTTCAAAACTTTGCATATACTTTGATCAAGTTATGGCATGCTGAGGTTGCTAGTTTGTTATTCATAAGCAAATTTCAGATTATGTAATATTTAGTTTGCAGCTAAAATATAAGATTTTTATAATCCTCAGTAGTTTTTATTAGTGTTTATTGAACACTCAGTATTTGGCCTACCAACAGGTTCAAACTACCTACATAGGGATCCATGTGGATCTCTAACCACTCACACAGATCCTTGTATAGAAAATTATAGGTCACACAGGTATTTGCATAGCAAAGCTACGTAGAAGTATTTGGTTTTTGGAAGATTCAGTGGTGACTCAGTCTCTGAGACTCTAGCTTGTATAGACTTAATCTTATACTCCAATCTCTGGTATAAACAAACCACTCAATATCCTACACCCTTCCCCAATTTTCCTCTCTATACCTGGGCAGTAGTAATTGCTCCCCCTCCCCACAAAATTATGTTCCTGTCTTTTCTTGATGATATTCTACCCATCTTTGTAGATCCATTTTAAGTATTATCTCCCTCAGAATGCTATTTCCACTCCATCCACCAACCCCTCTCCCTCCTTTGAGCTGTAAAAACTTCTCATTACACATTTATAGCTCATGTGTGGGAACCTCTGGTACAGTGTTGGCAAATGCTTGTTCTTTGTGATGATTTTCAGTGTTATCTTTTGAATATTCCTGTAGTATAACACAGACACAGAAGTGATCTTCTGATGATCATTAATGAACATGTTCTGAGTTTCTTGCAAGTCCTCAAACATTTGCCTTTCTTGCAATGAGTTTACATTCATATTATTTTTCCCTTTCAACCTTTTTGAAGATATGCCATTTTGTGCATCTTCATTTTGTCTGGAGTATGTAACACAGATCTTTATAGTAGCTCTGGCTCCACAACAATCTGAGTTTAAATAAACAGTTAAATGTAGCTTAGAGAGGATGTAGATGATATGTTTCTTCTTGATAAATAGATGCTATTATGTAAATTATTAGATGGTTAAAAGCCCAGGGATACAAAGTAAATTTTGGAGGGAAGAAACAGTAGTCTATATAATAAGAGGTAGGGTGATGATTTAAGGCATTTACAGTCATGTCAATATTAAGAGACTGACCTTCAAATTCTTTCATGAGAACTCATGCAGCAACATGTATTGAAACATTTTTAATTTATTCTCCTCTTTTTCTTTCCAGACTTTCTACAGGTGCTTCAGGCTTCTGAGAAACAGAAGTGGAAGGGAATTAAGAAAAAGTAAAATAAAGAAAGAAATTAAAATGCAGAGAAATGAAAGAAATCACCCTGGAGATGTGTGCATACATTAAGTGTGTGCATCAGGGAGGGATGGAGGAAGCCCCTCAGCCTAAGAGGCAAATTTGTAAGTGAGATTCTTGGGAAGCACCCTAGAAAGAAGTTCTCTTAAAACTCAGCAAGAACATGCAAGCCGAGTTGCTCTTGTGATTTCACATCCCCAGTGTCAATATTTTCATCAGTTGCCAATAACAACTTAGAGTGTGCACTCTATAGCCCATGAAGATTTGACAAGAAATTAAAGCGCATTGTTCCCTTCCAAATGCTTTCAATTTCTATCTGAAAAATAATTTCCCTCATTTCTTTGATGCACACCATCTTTTATGTATGATGTTTTAAGTTAATTTCCATAGCAGCCTCAGCAAATTTAGCCCTTTGTCCAATTTCTTGCTCATAGTGTCAAATACCTGTTGGAAAGGAATGTATGAATGAATAAATGAAGATGAGACACACCAGTCTATTAAAAAGGGTTATATATGTTTTCCATCTCACTACTGCTTAGGTTGTAGGATGAAGGAATCCACCATTCTTTTTTTCTCACCTAGCAGTCATCATTATCCAAGGCAAGTGGGCATGAGGCCATTGCTCAGGATGAATCAGACCACATTTAATAGTTAGTTCCGGCAGTTCAAAGTGAAATGGATTTATTTCAAGAGGCTCAAGAAAACCTCATTTTGAAGGATCTAATAAAAAGTAAGAATGATAAAGAACACTGTTTTTCAAGATAAGGAAAATTCTGCCTTTCAAGAGAGACATCATAATTTCTTATAATTATAAGAAAAATGTTGCTGCCTTGAGTGCTCTTATTCATGTGTACAGTCAAAGGAATTTTTCTGCATAAAGGAATAATTAGGTTCTATCCCTTCATATGAAAAAAGAAAAAGAAATCAGCAATCTTTTTCTTTCATACCTTCCTCACCCCCTCATTCTCTAACCTCTACTCCACTGAATCCTTTATATGTCATGGAAGGAAGATTTAGAGGGGCTTTGATTTCTCCAATTCCTTTGGTGACTGCCAGTGTTTGCTGTACTGAATCTGGAAGTGCCTAATTTGGGAGTTCCATGCATGATGGGTTGTAAACTGATCAGATTTCATTTTATGTGTGAAGATCATTTTCAGTCTGTGGATTTAAACATTTTACTTGCCTGAAATATATTCTGCATAATGCACTCTGGGCTTTTCCTTAGCTCTTAAACAACTTAGTTTCAGAGACAAAGAACATTCTTGGAAGGTTGACCCTTTATTTGAAAGGGAAAGGAGCTGGTGCTTCACACAGCTGCACTGGGAGGGCAAGAGTGGGTCACATCTGGTCATGGTACACTAGAGAGAAGAGTGACTCAGGAGGAGACATCACTATCAGAACTCTTTAATGACCTGATTTTGTGTGGTCCATAATTCTCAGTTGCCTATGTGAGTGCTGTGAGAAGAAGATGTACAGCTGTAATGAAATTAACTCCAA